>PVLD010007170.1:0-93615 GCA_004027595.1 Dinomys branickii | reverse complement strand
GGCCTTGAACTCACTTTGTAGCCCAGGTTAGCCTTGAACTCTCAGGGATCCTCCTGCCTCAGCCTCCCAAGTGCTAAGATTACAGGCATACATCAACATGCCTGGAAGCCAAGGACCTTCTTGAGAAGAAGAATTCCAAACTGGGCTCTCCTCTAAGAGATAAGCATCCTTCATACCTAGAAAATGCTCCATATATATTTGTGGAAGGAAGAAGAGATGGAATGAAGGAAGGAAGAGAGAGAGGGAGAGGAGAAGGAAGAAGAGAGGGAAGATGGATGAAGGGAAATACATTTTAAAGAGAGAACTAGAGTCATTTCTGGAACAATCCAGAAATTCTTATAGTGTAGAACAGTCTAATAGTCTAGCAGATTGTTGGCTTAATTATACTCACTCGTAAACTTACTGTATCTCTCAAAGCCTTACTTAAAATCACCTGTAAGTCAGGAATGATGAAAGCTCAGCATGGCAGTACTTGTAAATAGTGGTTTTTTAGTCTTTAATTGTAAATAAAGAACTCTTCAGGCCATGGTGCAGTATTGCCACTAGGATCTAAGAGACAGCACAAAGGTAAAACCCACATATCAGAGTTTCTTTTACCACCATATCAGCAAACAATCGTAAGTCAATATGGTAGAGTCAGTGTCCTCCTCTAGGCTTTTTCAACTGGGTGTGCATGGTTGGAACTGCCCACCTGGAATGCAGTGTAAAGAAACAGAAGGGGCAGCTCTGGTGAGCGTATTTGAGAAAAGTTCTGTTGGAGCTGAGTCAGGAGTGGGAGGGTCCATTGCTTGGTCTCAGTGAGATGAACTCTGTCAACTCTCTCCCTGAGAGGCTTTGTGCTCCCCAGCTGTCCACACCATGCCCAAAGCATGGCAGAGGCAGGAGGCAGTGGCATTACCAGAGAAGTGGGGAGGGGTTAGAGTACATCTTGGGGAGCTACTCTAGGAACTACACATGTGAGAGCCTGTGTCCAACTAAGACTGAACCCAGATTTAGAGCTTGAGGTTGACTCCAACTATGCAGAGCAGGGCAGTGCCTGTGGGGACTTCAGGCATGGTGGGTACTTGACAATGTTTCTTTAATAAATGACTGAATGATGCTACTGTTTGTATTTCTTTTACCACCAAAGGAAATCATAGCTAAGATGTGTTTATCTCCCATGAACTCAAATTTTTACTTATGTCTGTTGATTATCTTATAAGAGTAACATTTGGCTTATAGCTCATGTTGGAATGTGCTTAGACATTAACTATTACACACAGCTTATTATCTACCTACACATTGGACTTCAGGCTATTAAAAAACACCAGTAACGAGGGCATTTATATGAAGAATTCTGCCTTCTGTCTTTGATGAACAGGGCCACCTCCCCTGCACCATGCTTTCCTTTTTCCCTTTGTCAGGCTCTATCTTTACCATTACTGAATGTGACAGTAGCCACACACCAGAACGCTGATTAGGCATCCAACTCTGGGCAAAGTGCTAACTAAATGGTCTCTCAGCAGTCAAGATAGGTAGACTGTGCTGTACTCAATCACAAACAAGCCTAAAATATCGCCTGCTGATAAGGAGGATTTAGTTCTTGCTCGCTGTGAAGGTCCACCAATCAATTGTTAGCTATGGCTTTCATTGGAAACCCAGACAGGCGGGATGGGGGTGGGAGCGAGGTGAACCATACTCTGGCTGTGAAAGCTTCTCCAGGGGGATTAGGTTCTCTTCTCCTCTTGTTTTATAGGTTAAAGCAAGTCATATGGCCCCACCTGAGCTCCGGTTGGAGACGGTCTGTCTGTAGAGAGGGCACTTCTGACACAGCCCTGCACACCAGCCAATAATAGCGCAGTCTCCTCCACGCATCCTGACATACCCAGAGAAGGGTTCTGCTCTACAAATGATGAAACTGGGTTTCAGAGAGGGTAACAGTTTACCAGTACCCAGAGGTCAGGCCAGCTGCTCAGGTGGAGAAGGCAGGAGGATTGGAATTCAAGACCATCCTGGGCAATTTCACAAGACTCAGTCTCAAATAAAATTTTGTAAAGCACTGGAGGTGTAGCTTCATGGTAGCACAGTTGCTTCATTCCTAGTTTAGTTCCATCCCCAGCACTGAAAAAGAAAAAAAAAATCATTATAGTGGGTCTTGAAGCCTTCGCTAGCTGTCTCCACAGAGAATCAAAGAAAACATATTTGCTAATCTTAACCATCTGGTCTAAACCTTATTTGTGATTTTCTGTTTACTCTCTTGGCAGGGCGGCTTCACTCAGATTAAGTGCAACACGGACATTTTCATTGGTGGAGTCCCCAGCTATGATGAGGTGAAGAAGAACTCTGGCATCCTCAAGCCGTTCAGTGGTAGCATCCAGAAGGTACAGGCTCCACTGTTGAAATGTGATTATTGGCCACCCTGACCTCAGACAACAGAAAGGAGGGCTACGATCAGTGTGATCATCACCCAAGAAAGAAGCTTTAAGAAAGTTTAAAGTTTTAAGAGTCAGTTCTTTAATAAGCTTAGGGTAGTTTTCTAACCTCACACCTCTGCCTGCCTAGCAGACATCCCCTGACTGCCATTTTCAGTGAAAATGAATTTTTATAGCAAATCTACCAAAATCCTCTAGGACTACTGAGGTAGGAGCTGGCACCAGTTCCCGCAGATACTTCCACAGTCGGGAAGGAGGTTGATGGGAACAAATAGTAACTGTGGGCTTGTGCTTCTCATTGGCGTTGGTTTGTGGTTGCACTAGGTAATAGCCAACTCCCACAGACCAGCGGTTATTGCTCATCAGCCATGTAACCAAACCCTTCAGAGTACAGATTCAAAGCTGCGCATGGTGGTGCATGCCTGTAATCCCAGCACTGGGAGGCTGAGGCAGGATGATTGCTACAAGTTTGAGGCCAGCTTAAGCTACATAGTGAGTTCAGGGGCAGCCTGAACTTTACAGCGAGATCCTGTCTCAAAAAACAAACAAAAGAGAGTACAGATTCAAAAGCCCTTCTCTAGAAGGTTAAAAAAACCACTCAGCCAGTGCGAAATACTGACTGCACTCTTATCTGTGTCTTATTCCTTCTGGCGGGGCTGCCCACCACCCTTTTGGTCAGGAGGACGTGCTCCATCGGCATGCACATCTGAGTGACTCTTCTGTCAGAGTTACAGAACGAGCCAGCACAGGGGAAAGGCTGGGGAGTAAGGTTTCTGGGTTTTGTATCATATTGTTTTCCTGTAACAACCAAGGGTGCCATGAGGGCCATCCCTGGATGATGTACCCGAGAGGCAAGAGGAAGGGCCACAGGCCGTGTCTTTCTCGTCTCATTTCCAGTGTGGGGCACAGAAAAGGGCCCCAACGGACACTTACTGACTCTGATGTGTTTTCCTTTGCTGCTGAACTGCGACATGAGGGACACCTTAGATCAGACCATTGTCCCCTCATAGGTGGGTTGGGCCATGCTCAGTAGAGGGCTGTACATTTTCACAAGGAAGCAGGCTGAGAGGTGAAGGAGCTGCGTCCCTCTGCCCGCCCTCCTCAGGCTTCGCCCTGGCTCCGCACAGTACACACAGCCCTCTCCTCCCCACTTGGTGGCCGGCCCCGCCCCGGGACTGCATCACTGGCTGTGCCAGAGCCAACAGTGGCCACTGCCAGCCTGCGCTTGTCCTGAGTACACACCACTCAGTTCCATAACCCTTCACTTGCAGACAAAAAGGTGAAATTGTAGAAGGATTTGAGCTCCTTGTTAGCAACTTCTCATATTCAGGACTAGGAGAAATTTTCTTGCAACTTCTAATACTCTCTGATGGGGAGGCAAGCCTTTGGAAATGTGGCTTCATGGCAAGAGGTGCCTTTGCTAACCTCTTATATCTCCTGGGCAGTGAGGGTCCCTTGGGGAGGGTTCTCCAGGTCTGTGGGTCCTGCAAAGTGAACAACAGCTCAGAGTTACACATCCTAGGTCTGGACTGAAAATGTTGGGTCCATTTATTTGAGGGTAGGGAGGCTAGTAATCCCTCCCTACAATCCATCTGTTTGTATAGCTGCATTGCAGTGGAAAAGCAGCAAAGGTGCTCTCCAGCGTTAGCAAACGTATGCACAGTGGTGCTAGGGTGTGACTAGCGCTTCACTTGTTGCCTTTTAGTGGTAGGGAAGAGGATGTAGAAAGTGAGGCAACTCAGGAACATCAGGGAAGGAGGATAACAGGAGTGAGTGGGATAACTGGGGAGGCCCAGTTGGTGGAATTTTAGGAAACTGGGAGAATGGTAGCCAGAAGCCCACCAGAGTACACCAGAAGGCCTCTCTGGATTCCGCAGGCACAAAAATGATTTTCTCCCCTTAATTGCTGCCTCCTGGTTTTGTCCTGGTCCCTACTCTGCTTTGTAGAAGCGTTTCTTAGCCCTGGCTGCAGCTTCCCAGGTTCTTAGAAGCTCTTAATATTACTGAGCACTGATTCCCACCACTAGAGGCTAGCTCAACCGCACTGGGTGTTTCCTAAGAGCCCCCAGACAATTCTACTGTGCAGCAGGCTGAGGAGCTGAACATTACCATTCTTGGAACTTCTTCCTGACCTTCCCAAATTCCTTTAGAATCAAAGAAGGGCTCTCCTCTGTGGATCTTTCTAAGTACCAAACCTACCCTTCGCTCCTGCATCACTCACAAGACAATCAAAGCAGCAACTGAAGTGTTTTCTTGTTTGTAACTTCCCTTATTACTATGTGCAGCTTGGATTGGTGTACTGAGGGAAACTAGAAAATTTCAAAGATGTTTTCCCAATTCCTGAATTTCCTTTCATTTCTCTCTCCCAAGATCATCCTGAACGACAGAACCATTAATGTGAAGCATGATTTCACATCCGGTGTGAACGTGGAGAACGCTGCCCACCCCTGTGTGGGGACCCCCTGTGCCCATGGGGGCAGCTGCCGGCCCAGGAAGGAGGGCTATGAGTGTGACTGCCCCTTGGGCTTCGAGGGCCTGCACTGCCAGAAAGGTACACGCAGGGGTCTCTGGCAATACTTCTGAGGGAGCGGAGACACTGAGTATTGGGGAAGCAGAACTCGAGGCAGAATTGTAGCACTGGTACAGCCATGCTGGTTATTTTGACCAATGACCTCCGTAACTTATTAGGTGTTCAGTTGTGTATAAACTGCAATACTCTCTAAATAAAAATTAAATGGTGAAATACTTCTGTAACCATAGGGAAATAACTTTTTCACACCTCCCTGGCTCCTTCTCTGATAATACCCTCATGGTCTTGCAACCAAAAGGGCCACCCATAATATAACAGGGGCTCCCAGAACTTGTGCATATGAGCCATTCCCAGAGCCAGTCCTGGTAGGGGGATACTTGTGCTTTATGAGTGATAAATATTTTAACTATTTTGACCCCTGCCCAAATACAGAAAACTAAGAATTGCGCATTAGTTGCCCCAAACTGAAGTATGCATAACCTTCTGTGGAATGCTATTTTCCATGCCATTAAATCTCCCAATGCCTCAGTTTTCTTAATAATAAAATGAGAATGATTATAGCCACAGTTTCTACTGCAAGGGCTGTGGTATAGACTAACTGAGGCAATGCTCAGAAGAGTGCCTGGTAAGCACTCAGCCACCCCTCGCCACTACTAGTGTTGAGAAAAACAAAATCCTTAGGCTGGTGCTATAAGCTACTTCATTTTCATCTTGTCCTTGTCTGAAAGCTGGGCAAGACACAGACCACAAGCCTACTCAACTGTCTTTCTGGATCTGCTGAGGGGAAACAGAAGCTGAGGTCCTGGAACCTAGAATAGGCTGCCCACATATGTGCCAGAGCCTGGGCCACGTGGACCTTCTTCTTTGCAATGTCAGTGTGAACTCACCTCAGGAACTAAGAAATAAATAAATAAAGCAGTGGGCACATGAAGGAATATAGTCTCTCTCTCTCTCTGTCTCTCTCTCCTCACACAAACACACACACACATTCCTGATTATTATCAAAATTAGGGCTTAGAGGAAAACTATGCATTACAGATAGTACAGATAGGTAACTTGAAATGATAAAGAACTTCTTTTACAGCAATCTTGAAAAGCACAAAGGATGCCAGTTTGTCAATTAGAAGACTTAGTAGTATTTCTTATATTTAAATGAATTCTGAAATCTACATGGCAAATCACAAAATGTATTTTTAACAAAGAAGAGTAGTTGACCTCTTTGTAAATTATCCTGATTATAATTCTAACAAGAATGTTGTTGACCATCAGCAGAGGTTGTACTTGCAGAGATTTCATTCAGGAGGGGCTCATTTGTTCAGAAAATCGGATTTGCATTTCACACATCAGTGTTTGCATTTCCAAAGTCTCTGATGTTATAATGGGCATGTCAAGCTTCCTTGTAACACTGGCAGTCTAGAAAGTCCAAGCTTAAATGAACACGGAGCTTTCGGAATTGAAGGAAGAAGGAAAGGATAACTTGTGATCTTCTTAGTCTCCCTCTCTTTCTGCGGAACATTGGCCATTACAGGCACTAAGTGCTCACAGCATGGCTTTGTGACCTAGGTTCAGGTCCTGCAAGCAGCAGATCTTACCAGAATGATGGGGCAGATGCCAGTGAGAGCCTGAGTTCTTGGCACGATCTGAGGGACAGACAGCAGCAGAGAGAACCAGTGGGCACTTAGGCCTGTTTTCCTGAAAGGTAGGCTAGAACGAATATTAAAACCCAGGTAACTATCAACTGCCCTGAGTCTGGCATCAACATCACTTTGGGTTTTGAAATCAAGATACTGATTCTGAGAAATGGAAGCCTTGTGTAAATACTAGAAAGGTTCGTAGATCGGAGGTGTGGCCCACATCCCATATTAGTGACTGGAGAGGATTCGAGAAGAGGTGTGGGCTTTCAGGCCACCCTGGCTGCTTAGAGATCTCCCCTTTGTCCGCATGAAATGGGAGGCAGGCTCAGGGGGCCCTGAACCTAAACAGGTGGCACTGGTTCTCCCTAGCTGCAAAGGTGTTCCAGAGGCCACAGTTTCTCTACTTCATCTGCAGCTTTATAAAATGAAGCTTCTTCATGCCAACCTGAACACTCAGGAAAAAAAGGAACCAGAAGTTTTTCTAACTCCCAGCCATGGCTGTGCTGTACTAGGACGATAATCCTGACTGGGGTGCTCCTGTCACCTTCCTTTGGGGCTCTTACTTTCAGGCATCTTCTTCTGCAGTGTCAGCAGAAACCCCTAAATGACACCAAAGATTTGGAGGCAGGTTTATTCATGGTGCCAGGCACTGATCAGGATCATTTTCAGACTATCAGGCCCCGACCTCTGGTAGCCTAGGGCTTACATGGGATAAGCAAGCAAGAAGTACAGAGGCAGAATGGCTTGTCCCCTGGGGATTGGCTGATACAGTGTGCATCGTAGCGACCAGCTGTGTATCATGGTGATCAGTTGTTTCTAAGAGACAGAAGCAACAGGAACTGGAACTGGAGCTAAGCCCTCGGCAACTAAGAAACCGAAGTACACTGGCTTGGGGGGCAGCATTTTCCGCTACATTTACCCCCTGCTTTAGTTTCCCTGGCAAATCCTTGCTGGACATATTACACGAAGCCTGTCTGTCCTATAACATTACCCTAGCAAGGTATTGAGGGTGTTAATCTGATTTAGGAGTGTCCAGTATGTCTTGGATGCTCATCAAATCTTGCTCAAGTGTTTTGACTGATCGTTGTATTCTCTTGGGGCAACCATCCATAAAGTGTTTAATGCAAAAAAAAAAAAAAAATTCCCACAGCTAGCAGGGGACAGGGAAGCAAGGAGTGGGAGGAATGTATTCTCAAGCGAGGAGTGTATTCTCAAGCCTGAGAATACACACAGAAATCAAGGGGAATGGGTATGGAGCAGTCCTGTGAATGGTGCCCTCAGGCGTCGGCCAGCTGTGGATTGGTCAGGAGGCATTGTCTTTTTAGAGTAAGCCTCAGAGGACCTGTCCAGGTAAATTATTCAGCAGATCTAAAGCTGGCTTTCTGAAACTTGTAGAGGTAATTAATATGTAGCTGGGTTATATGTGTACACAGGAATGTCTACAGGTACAGCTAGCCTTTTAACTGGTTACAAGCTATATGTAGTTTTTATTTCACCTAGTTTTTGAGTTATCTCTGCTGCAAATGCAGGCCCATTGTTGCTGCCAATGATCAAAGGTGGACATATCTAGGGCTGATTTTTTTTTAGAGCAGGATCCCACAAACTTTTATTGTCTTCTCAATATGGGTGGGGAGTTGGAGGTCAGGCTGGTCACACAAATGCTGAAGCCTGAGCTGGCTGTAGGGGTATGGGTGCCAGCACAGTGGCTTGAGCTTGCAGAACATAAAGTGGGGACAGGTCTGATACTCCGTTGTTGATTGTAGGCTTCCAAACAGGAGCAGGAAGCAGTAGCAGGAGAGATTTGGCTATCAGCTCAACAGCAGTTTATCAGACAGTGTTAGGTACTGTTGGGTCTTCTGGGCCCAGCTCTGTGGGCAGATATGTGGCAGGATTGAGTGGTTTTATCACCACAAGGGTCAGGTGGGGATTTTTGCATGAGTCCTTGGTACTGGGTGAGGTCCAGCACAGCATGTGCCACCTGGATAGGTAGATCTTAGCCTAAGGTGACCTTGTCAGCTTTCTTGATCATAACCATAGTGGCTGTTAGAGTGCAGAGGCAAAGGGGGAGGCAGCCCTTAGTTACTGGACTAGTATTTGCACAGGCAGGCCACTGGGCCGGGTGCTCCCAGAGGCTGACGGTCTGAGTAAGCATCATTGATTTTGTTAATGTAAGGATCCAGATTTTATAGAAGCCAGAAGCTCCAAGAAATTTGTGGAGTTTCTTTCTTGTAACCAGTTTCTGCCAGATATTGCAGCAGAGCTTTTGTGTCTGTCCATCAGGCAGCTTGGAAGTGTCATTCACCAAAAGAACTTTTTAAAGAGGGAATGAATTTTGGAATCTCTGGAAGGTTGAGTTCAGGCCTGTTGCAAAGAGGGGCTGGCTGACAGAAGCCAATTGAAGGCAGAAGAAGAAATTTTTTAGGTCCAGGCAAGTGTACCAGCAGACTACGGGGGGCAAAAGACTGAGGCAGTGTATATGGAGGGCAATTGTGGCGGCGTTGGCAGCTCAGAGATCTTGAACCGGCTTTACAGGCAGGAGAGGTGTACTGTCCAGTGCAAGGGGGGGTTGCCTTGGGACAGAGCTCAATCACCAAAGGGGAATGATTGGTAGCAAGCCCTGGGGGTGAGTTCTTTGCCCATACTTCTGGACATGAGTCTCTCAAAATTTTAGGGTTGTGATTATAAGTCATTTCAGGCTGATACAGGTGCTATTGTTCTTCTCAGAGTATAGTCAGAGTCAATATCAAGTCCAGGACAGTGGGCCCAAGTGTGAGGGAGAGAAGAGGTATAGGGCACTCAAGCATGTACAGGAATTCATGTTTGATAAAGTGCCAGTTAATCTAACAGGATCTGCTTTGGCAGAATTTCTTTTCAGTGGGGGCTCTGGTGGGTAACTTCAGTAACTTTAGACACATTTATTGGCTTATTGCCTGTGTCTTTGAGGTCTGCCAGGAGAGCAATGTGGTACTGATCTAAGGCTTCACAGCCCTCTGTTGCATTACAGTCCCGTGTTTGGACGTGCTTGGGGGAGGGCTGTGTTCACCCAAGTATGAGGATCAACCACAGTGGTGGGGACTTTTGACTGTAACCAGGCTTGGGCCCATCTGAAATGCAGCACTGTTCTTCAGTATTTTTTTTTTTTTTTTTTTTTTTGCGGTACTGGGGATCGAACTCAGGACCCTGCGCTTGCTAGGCAAGCACTTATTCCACTGAGCTATATCCCCAGCCCCTGTTCTTCAGTATTAATCGGAGTCAGGAAGAGTTGTTGAGAGTACAGCCGGAGGCTGTGGTAGTGTTAACTGGCAGTGGTAGATGGATGTGAGGAGGAGGCAGGTCAGATTCAGGGTCCTCTGGCAGAACAAGATAAAGCTTTTCTTGCTTGGGCTGAATCTGAGAGCCTCTCAGATAGCCTTGTGGGTTTGTTTTGGTGACTAGGATGGCTTTCTTGTCATGAAAGACACAGGTGTGGAGCTAAGGTAGAAGAGTTTTTAACCCCTTATGGCAGTTGAGTCCAAGTGAGCTGGCCTTTTATCTCAGGTTTTCCCAGTTGAGGTTTATGGGAGCAACTTATAAGCACAGGAAGGTATCTTTTCTGCATTACTGACAGCACAGGGATCTTGCCCAAGGTGATTAACAGTCCATCAGGCTGAAGTGTGGCTGTTTGTCCTTTCTGTGACATCTGATAGTAAGAGGGGTCACGGTGAGGTGGCATGGTTGATGTCCAGGCCCCAAAGTGAGTCTTTAGTCTATACCTCTGGGAGGAGAGTTTTTAGAGCTTTAGGAACAGTCAAAGTTGAAAGTGCAGAGAGGGAGGCTGACTGGCTTGGTTCAGAGGAGATGTACTACCAGGCTGCAAGTTGGTGCCTGGCATAAGGGGCAAAAAATAAGAGTCCCAGTTACCCTAGTGATGGTAACTTTTTGACGGAGGGAACTTCTGAAGGCAGAGAGTTCAGTTCCATTGTCTACCAGGAAAGTCACAGGTTTGCCCTGACTCTTGCAATGATCTCAGGCTCTCAGGGGCCCAGTTTGATAGAACTCAGTCTGTCTCATTTATTCAGGCCTGACAGGGCACAACTCATTTGTCAGGGCTGACAGTCCAATTTTCCTCAGTCAAAATATGGAACTCAGAAGAAATTGCTGACAGTCATCTTGGGTGGGCATGAGATGATGCCATCAGACCAGGATAGGTATATCTCCCTCCCAGGGGGCCTCTGTGGCAATGAACTAGAACTGGTTCAGTTGGCTGGAAGTGGATGAGTCAAGAGCAGAGGGCACAACTGCAGTGGCCAATGAAGGTGCCAATGTGGAATTCTTAGGAGAATGGACCCGTTTCCTTTTTTTTTTTTTCTTTGAGATGCAGGGATCAGTTTGTTTTCATTTTTAACTCCATAAAAGCCCTTTTTCCTGTGGTCAAGGACTGTGGGTTTTAACTAATTAGTTCCCTTTCTATCTCCCTATGGTGTATGTTGTGTATCCTTGAATGCCAGTGTAACAGACAAAGGGTGGGTGCCCTTCAGAGTGAGACCATTCAGATGCCCACCTGTCCCTGCCCCTTGAGGGAACTTAGGCATGACTTAGCTAACGAGGGTGCAAGGCCTCCATTATGCCATATGTTGATCACCATGGAACTCTAGGTTAGGATCCTATCAGGCACCACAACCAGTGCTCCCCAGTCATGGTGCATAGACACAGCAGCCTATTGCTCATGCTGTCCATGCCACTCACACATTCATCCAGCAGGCAGTCAGAGAGTAAACATTCCAACCCCCCTTTACTTGAAGGTGGCCTTAACTAACAAGAGTTAATCAAGTTCTTCTTCTGCTCAAACTGAGCAGGACTGACAGACTGACTAACTGGGATCCCCGTAGGGGGATCTCATTGGAATCAGGCAGACAGATAAACAGACAGATTTCCCTTTGGGGTCTGATGTGAGCTGTTCCAGCAGGGAATCAGAAATCTTTCTCCAGACCTCTGAGGGGACTCATGAAATGTCTAGGGCATGCCTTCCTGTCGGGACCTGGAGAGGTTCTTGCTCCATCCATGAGGGCCATGACCAGTGACTGAAGAGGTCAGCACAGTTGATCTTCCTGGCAAACCCACCAGATGCAATGGCAAGCAGAAACACCAAAATGACACTTGGGATTTGGAAGTAGATTTGATGTTATGGGCACTGATCAGGATCATTTCCAGAAGATCAGGCCCTGACCTCTGGTGATCTAGGGTTTACATGGGATAAGCAAGTAGAAAATAGAGGCAGAATGGCTTGTCAACTGGGGATTGGTTTGTACAATTTGCATCATAGTGACCAGCTATGCATCACAGTGACTACATGTTTCTAAGACACAAAAGCAACTGGAATTGGATGAGTAACTATTCCCCCGGCAACTAAGAAACTGAAATATACTGGCTGGGGGGCCATTTTCTGTTACACTTCTACCATGGACCTCAGCATCCCATACACCGTCCCCAGAGCTAGGCCTCATCTCATCTTGTCTCACAGGGGATTATCAAGAAGTCTCCCCTTCAAAACATCCCTCCGATGCCTAGAAACTTCTTTCTTTACTCTTCTCAAAACTGATCCTTCTTGGGTCCCAGTCCCAAAGAAATCTTGTATCTACGAAAGTTACTAATAATTTAAGCAGAGAGTCACAAAGTGCATGTAAAAGCTAAGTTCTGAGGACTACCAGTGGCTGTACACACACACACACACACACACACACACACACACACACACACACGCCATATACACTCATGTGCAGAGACACTCACACAAACACGTACATTCACATGTATGTGGGAGTGGTGTTCTGTGGTCAAGTAAGTTGGGTAGCTCTGGGTGAATAATAAAACAGTTCTCTTGTCTGCAAGACTTCTCAGAGACTTTGCCATGTTCGGAGTGCCCAGAGCGGTACAGGACACAAAAATTTTTCATGGTTCTACCAGTCAATAGCTGACAGTTCCTTTGGTAAAACTTTAAGCCCTGTTCCTGCCTATTCAGCCTTTTATTACTGAAAACAGTTTAGACCCAGACCGTGCACAACCCTGATGGCCACTAGATGGGGGTGTTTCTCTGTACAGGTGAGCAGCTGGGCATAGGATTGAGAAATTCTCAACAGGAAATCTGAGTTTAGGGCACAGGTGCCTGGGGTGGGTATAATCCTAAAGGATTGCCCGTGCCTGATCAGTGCCCCTCTACCACCTTCACAACTTCTAAAGCATTCTGTGCTGTTTGTAGTAGGTGTATGTCCTGCTGCTGGGGCCGACTGGGGTAATCTTTGTCCCAACTGTATAAGAAAATAGCTTCAGCAGAGGATGTAGCTCAGTGACACAGCACCTGCCTGGCAAGCACAAGTCCTGAGTTTGATTCTTGGTACAAAAATTTTTTTTAAAAAAAGAAAATAGCTTCATTAAATATAGACCCACCTTTAAAAAGACTGTGTAGGGAAATACAAATTAACAAACCATCAATTGTGCATGCTACAACGAATTTATTTTTTTTTTTTAGGTTGGCGCATCATTAAACAATTTGGTAATGTTTAATCTAAAGATAGTCCTTAATTAAAAGGCTAATCGAATAGGAAAAGGATTTTGTTTGCTTATTTTGCAGTACAAAATCAACTTAACATGGACTGAATATACTTTATCCAAAATGCTTGAGACCAAAGTGTTTCTAATTTCAGGTGGTTTTTTTTTTCGGTTTCTGGAATACTTTCACATCTATAAAGCTATCTTGGGGTTGGAACCCAAGTCTAAATATGAAATTTACTTACATTTCATGTACCTCTTTTATACGGAGACTGAGGGCAACTTTAAATGGTATTTTTAGTCACCTGCTTTTTTAATCGAGCCTGTCACGTGATCCCAGGTGTGAAATCTTCCACTACTGGGAGCGTATCAGCGTTCAAAAAGCTTCAGATTTGGGAACATTGAAGATTTTAGATTTTGGATTTGAGATGCTCAACCTGAATAATGAAGAATTCTGGGCCAAGTAGAACTGTCCATGAAGGCAGCACACTGCCTGCCCATCAGGAAAGCATTTGATTGCATTGTATGCCCATCCATCAAGGTGCTGCTGAGAGGTGTGTGACTGTTGGACCTAAACTGATACCTGCAGGGTCCTTTCCTGGGAGTGCGGGAAAGAGCCAAACTGTCCCTCACTTCTTTGTGGAGAACGTGAAGTCCCTCAAAGTGGGAAACGCGCTTTGTCTGAGCCGTGGAACTTTCAGCTTGAAAACTGCTGTTCCCTGGGGCACATGGTTACAGTGTAAATGTGAGAGAAAGATGAAAACAAATTTTGACAAACATCCATAAAAATCATTGCCTCCAAGGCAGGAATGCAGAAAAAAATGAGGACTGAAGATCAGGTTAAAATATAACCATGTTTTTAGTAGTATTTAAACAAACCACAGAAGGATCCGAAAGGGCTGGATGGTCACTCCAGCTACACTGCGTTTGGGTAGAAGTGATATTTACCCATGCACACTGACTACAGGCAGGACCTTCCACTGTTTGCACCTTATTCTGTGCGGTTGTTTCTGGAGGATATCTTTGCCCTGTGTTAATCTCAAAATAGCCCAGCATCTAGAATTATGCAGAGGGGAATGGATGAGAATTAAGGGGCTATTTCCCACTACTGAGAGAAAACAAGCAGCTGACAGGCTTGTTGTTCCTTTATCATGTAGCCAAGAGCCAAGAAAACTGTAACTATAACCATTGACAAGGTAAGCTCCTCTTTCTCCAGGTCTGGGAGAAATGTGGTTTATCAGTTTGAAGGTGAGAGACCCTCGGAAATACAGATAGCTCGGTATAAACATCTTGGTTCACTGCCTCCCTCACCCCCCAGGAAGCCATGCTGGAGGGAGGTGGATGAGTTGGTGCCGATCTGCCAGTCACGCCAGGAGAGATTTCCAGGGGTTCATGCAGCAGTTCCAATTCCATTCCCTTCTGGATCCTCAGCAGGGCTTTGTCAGGCTGAATGGCTTGTCAACTGGGGATTGGTTTATACAATTTGGTCTGTGGAAGGGCTCTGTGACCAAGGTAGCCAAGGTTTTACTATGACACTGAGCAGCTGACTCTCCTTTTCTGTTTCATGCTGGCGCCTGGCAGAGTGTGGGAATTACTGCCTCAATAGTAAGTACAGTGTGTCCTGGGACAGGTTGTGAACCTTGCTGGGCCCCTGCCAGGACCTGCCAGGGCAGGCTGTGGCCAGGCTGGGGCACAGTGCAGGCCAACCACATGCAGAGGGGAACCAGGGTGAGAAGCGAGCATTCAGATGTGCCCAGGGTGATGGGAATCTTTTTTTCCCAAGAGTAAGCGTGTGGGCCCTAGGAACACACTGGCCTCCCAGCTGGAGTTCCGGGTGTTGAGCACCTGGGTTTGGAGCTTCCCAGGCAGCTCAGTGTGGCTCTCACAGATGGATCTCTCCTAAGGCCTTGTGTGCAGAGCTGGTATGTGACAAGCATGGCCTGATCATTTCACGAAGTCCAGGGGAACAAGGGCTGTTGGCCACAGGCCCAGGGACACAGCCAACAACAGCATGGACAAGTCCCAGCTGCCCCTCTCACCCTGGGGTGAGCCAAACCCGCTGGGGGCGCCACAGTTATGTTTAGCCCTGGGCAGGGCTGCCTCCCAGTCTGAAGGGATGCCCTCTTCTTCCCAGCACTGCTTTCCTGGAGGGAGTACCTCCCATCATCTCCAGTTTGGTTTGCTTTTGTTTTTTGTAGTACTGGGTGGGGAGTGAACCTGAGGATTCACCATAAACCGTGTCTCCACACCTTTTTGAACATTTTCTTTTTCTGAGAAAGAGTCCTGCTAGTCTGAGCTGCCTAGTTTGAGCTCTAATTCATGACCCTCCTGCCTCAGCCTCACAGAGTGCTGAGATTATGCAGTACCACACCCAACTCCACCTCCAGCTTTGCAGCCCGGATGCCCTTCCTCCCCTCCCTCTTTTCTTCTCCGTTCTATTTCTAGCCCTCTGGGTTTCCTCCTCTCTGGGCTTCCCCTCCTTTCCTTTCAAGTTTCCATTTTCTGCTCCTTTCCTCGCAGGTAACTTCTGGGTGTCTCTCCTCCCTGCCTCTGCTGCTTTTACTCCTTTCCTGGCTGCTGCCTTCTCTTCATTTCCCTCTTCTGCTTGTTTTCTTCTCAGCGTATTTTCTCATCCTCTGGCCACTCCACAGCCCGCTCCTTCTCCTGCTAAGCCCCGCATCTGCATTCCCCAGAGGGAGAGGGCGCTATGGCCACAGAGCCTTCATCTGTGTCCCAACAGCTAGCTGCTGCAGGCCCACAGGTCCGGTCCAGTGCTGCACTCTACGCTGCTGCAGAGAGCAGCAGAGCAAGTTCTTGGATAATTACCTTAGAAATCATCTTTCAAAGTTTTACTCCTCCTCCTTTGTTGTATTTCATCTTTCCTTCCTTTCTTCCTCCCTTTCTTTCCTCCTTCTCTTTTTCTATTTTCTTTTGTTTTCTCTTTCTTATTTTTTCTTTTCTTTGCATGAAAAGGTTTTGGGAACATTCCGTGGTAACCTGAATAAGAATTTATGCTTGAGGGCCCAGGTCTTTGGGCTTACTGTCTGTCTGTCTGTCTGTCTCCTCTTTGTCTTTGTGTTTGAAAAATCAAAAAAGTTATTTCTGTATCTTTCCAAAGAGGAAAGAAGCGTTTCTGTTATCTTGCAAGCAGAAATCCCCTCACCACATCCCAGTTTGTGACACCAAACACAGCTGCTTAATCTGTTCTTCAGCTGAGTGTAAAAGATAATTCCTCAGGAAAACAAAATGATGAGAAATTTAGGAGGAAGGAAATTCACTTGGAAAATACTGGCAAGCAAAGAGGTGGCCAGGAGCCAGAACTAAGGAAAGCCGGTCCAGTTCACGGTCCATTGCTCTCGCAGCTAATGAGCCTGGGCAAATTCTCGATGCTTTCTGTGCCTTATGCTCCCTTTATGTAAAAGGAGAGTAACCACCCCTGCCCTTGCCTCACGCTTTCTTCGGCTTCCCGAGATCATGGTGAAGACCAGTGCAGTGTCACGTTGGATGGTGACTCGTAAACATAAGCGTCCAAGTCTCCCCCAGTGCCCTCCCCAGTCTTTCAAGGTCATGGCTTAAGGGGTTCAGATTCATTAGCATTAAATAAAGAAACTCTAGGGCCTTGGGGGTATAGCTCAGTGGCACAGTGCTTGCCTGACAAGTGTGAGGTCCTGAGTTCAATTCCTGGTACCAAAAACCAACCAAACAAAAGAAACTCTAATAGGCCTTGTTTGGGAATTATTTTTTCTGCCTTCGTTGGCAGATATCTGGGGTTATCCCCAGCTGCTTTCCACATGGCCCAAGCCCTACTCTTTGGTTTCCAAGAATCACTGGGAGTAGTTCAAGTTCAGCCCATTGCAAAACCTTCTCTGTAGTCCTCAGGTCTACTGACAGTGACTGTCAGTCCCCAGGGAGGGACAAATGTCATGGTGCTAAGTGTAGAGCATCTCACTGGTCCCCTGAACCTGGCCAACCCATGTCCAGCCAAGAAGGGACTGACAGGCTGTTAAGTGTCGCAGCTGTAGGGGCTGGCCCTCCTGGTATGTTCCTGCCATGCATGTGAGTGGAGAGGTCAAGAGAGACACAAACCATGTAATTTCATTTTCTGTTCTGTCACAGCCATCACAGAAGCCATCGAGATCCCACAGTTTATCGGCCGCAGTTACTTGACGTATGACAATCCAGATATCCTCAAGAGGTAATAAGCTCCAATGGCATCTTACTGTCTCCCTGGTTGTAATTCTTGAGTATCTCTCCCGAGTTTTTCTTTATCTTTCATATCAGTAAATAATTCTCACAGAGGTCCATGGCCAAGGACTGGGGAGAACACATACAATAAACATGGAAACCAGAACAAAACCAAACAACTCGAAAACATCAGCTTTCCAAACAACCCTATTATAAGCCAGCCAAACCCTTTCTGGTCAAAAGGCATGTAGAGAGTAAAGTGACTGCCCCTGGGGTTTCCAATGCTCAGGCTCTGAGAAGCAGAGAGAAGTTGGTGCGCACAAAGCCAGTGTGAGGAGTGTGATTCCCCAAGCAGAGAACTCAGCTCTGTGCTGTTCTGTGGCTGGTCTGCAGCTCTGCCAGGGCTGGCTGCAGAAGGGCGCAGTGGCTCCCCACCCAGCCACACAGTTCCAAGCCCACTTCCCGCCAGCGCAGGACCTGCTTTGTGTCTTGATCCACAAAGGTCCCATGTCCTCTTTGGCCTCTGGCTAGTGCAATGAGGACTTCGCAGCTCTTTTCATGTGGCTACAAAAGCATGGCACAATGAAACAGCGCTACCTTTAAACCCCTGGTGGCATAAGCTCTAAGGTTGGGCTGGAGTCATAGTTCTGTTTGGGAACATCCAAGATAGGTCAAAGAGGACAAGGCAAACTCCTCCACCCAGTCAAGCTTGTCTTAGGCATCTTCAGTTTTCCTTTTCTCTTCCCCAACCCTTTGTCATTTATATTGTGACATCCCTTAGCAAAATCATTCTAGATCTTTCCTTTCTCTTCAGGTTGACTACATACCAACAAAGAAGAACAAATCTTTAAGCTAAAGGCATCTGGATCTTAGGACAGATTATGGTGGCTTTTCAAGAACAAATGTGATTGAGAGAAATTTAGGGGGGTGAGCAGTTGATGTCCCTGGTAACTCTGAATGCCTACCAGATAGACATTGCTTCAGACCTCTAATGCCAACTTGTACACATCTGTGTTGTCTTTGTATCAGGCAGGGGCTCAGGTAAAACATATTCCCAACAAACGGAGACCTTCTTCCTCCTTTAAACCTTGCCCTCCAAATATAGAAGGTCATTCAGTCCCCAGAAGGTAGTAATAGTGTGAAAGGGGCCCAAGTCTTCAGCCTCTGGTGCTCAGTGAGAGAACACCCGGTAGTTTCATGAAAGTAAGAGATGGAGGCTCCAAAGCAGAGCAACTGTGCTGCAGCGCGTGGGCATGCCTATGTCTTACATCTGTCTCCATCTCTGTCTCCATGCCCGTATCCATATCTATACATATTTCTAATCTCTCTGTGGATGTGTGTACAGCCATGGACAGAAGCCAAGTTAAGAGATGTATCCTTCAGAGATGATTTCTGTGTCAAGTAACAGAAAACTCAGCTTAAAGGATCCCAAACACGATGAGTATTAAGTGTTTCTTACAACAAGAAGTTCAGGCTTAGACTGAATCCTGGATTGATTAATTCAAAGAATTGACTACATCATCAAAGTCCCAGATCTCATCGTACATCTGCTTTGTTATCCTCAGCATATTCCCCAGCTGCTCATGTAATGCTCATAATATGGTTATAAGATAGGGGATTGTGCTGTAAATGTAAGAAAGACTTTTTTCTCTATGAGAAAGCGAATAAATCTTTCCGAGAATCATCCTGATAGGTTTCCTCTATCTCATTGTCGTGTCTACTCCTAAATCCAGCACTCATGAGATAAATGAAACTATCTTGATTGGCTGATATGGACGTATGAATGTGTACAAGGCCAGTGAGGGGGGGCAGGGGCCTGGAGTAAAAGTTTGGAAGTGGGTGTTTAGGGAGTGGCCCAGCAGCTGGCCTCCTGGACCTCACTGCTCTTCACTGGGAAGGTGCCAGCCAGCATAGGCAAGACACACTTGGTCTGTTCCTGTCTAGAGTGGGCTCTGGAGAGCCTAGATAGGAGTCCCCCGCCATCCCACGTTCACTAGGGCAAGCACTCTACAGCTCTGGGTCTATGGGAAAGAAGGAGGGATTTTACGACTAACAGGAGAACAGAAAAGAAACTTTTCTCGCAGAGCCGTATCAGTAGCAACATTAAAGTCTGCCTATTTCCATCTCAGCTTTAGTTCTAGGACCTAAGGGTGCTTATTGCCCTGTGTCACATGACATGTGAATCACTTTAATCAGAATGAATTTCTGAACTAGTCTGTTGCCAAGCACTGTTGAGAGCTATTTCCCTGTGCTGGTAAGTGCATGAAACTATTCCCAACCCTAAATACTGAGCCAGAGCCCTTCGGCCTCAATGCCCCTCCCAGCCTCAGTCTTCCTCTACACTGTGGCTCTGTCAGCACCCCCAGACCATTGTCCTGTCAAGCCACTTTCTCTGTCAGAGATAGCACCCCTAGACCCCCAAAATCAAAGACAATCTACCTGAACTGGCCCTCCACAACCATGATGACAGCCCAGAGCAACCACCTATTGAAGCCTTTTGGCAATTAGGAAGTCCACTTCCTGTGGGATAGTGGGGAGCAATTTCCCAAGAGCCTTTGAGTACTAGGACAGAAAAGGGGGAAGACTGAGGTGTGTACTGAGGTGCAAACTGGACTGTGGTAAGATTTATTAGCAACACAGGTTTGCTAACCAGTCGCCTGGTAAGTGCTGTTGTAGGGACTCGCTGTACCTGGCAGGCAGGCACTGCTGCCCAGTGAGCATCTAGGCCTTTATAGTGGTGGTGTGACTCACAGAGGCAATACCATTTCCAATCTCCTGCAAAGTACGTGTCAGAAATGCCAGATTATACTCAGACCTGGTTCCTTGGGACTGCCGGGTCAAACTGGGATGACTGGGAATGAAATGTTGGTGGTTGGTTTCATGGACTTGTTTATTATTTGCTCCAGAGTGTCAGGGTCAAGATCAAATGCATTCATGAGATTTAAAACAACTGGCAAGGATGGCCTGTTGATGTGGAGAGGAGATAGCCCCCTGAGATCCAACAGCGACTTCATTTCCCTGGGCCTTCGGGACGGAGCCCTGGTGTTCAGGTAACTTGCTCTCTAGCTGCCCTTAGCAGCATCTTGCAGTTTTTGTAGATAGCACAGTTTGTGTCAAACAGAGGGATTCAGGAGTGAGGGAAAACAGTCTGCTGGAATTTGGCTGTAGCCTGAATATTTAGGCTTATTCCAGGATCCTGGTCTTTGCTTCAGGAAAAATCTGTCCCACTACTCACTTTCAAGTTTGATTCCAACACAGTCATTTATTTATATATTGTCTGCGAGCATGCTCATGCAATGATGGTACACTTGGGTAATCCAAAAGGAACTGTACGGCAAAGCCTGTGTAGCCCTTTACAGAACAGTTCTGTGCCCCCTGTTCTGGTGGATTACCACTGTTTGCTCCCCATTTGCAAATTAGGAAGAAAGTAAAAGAGAGTTTCATTGCTGCCAAGCATGAAAGTGGCTACTCAACTCAGCACTCCCAGCTCAGGAAAATTTGAAGATCTAAGCCCCAAGAGGCCTGGCTTTAAATTCCACTCTGCTTCCCGTTAGCCATGCAACCTTGGGAAGAATGCCGCCATCCAGTCTCCTGATGCAAAAAGATAAAAGCACAGATTCATATCTCAGTAGATCAACTCAGAATCAGGCTCCTTGTAAATACTTCTTCGGTGATAGTAAGCAATCAAAGAAGTTCTTAACTCTATGAAGTGAATTTAGATTGCTCCAAACTCGTCAAGTGGGTGGCTATGCAATAGTTAACAAACAATTACCTGGACGGTTTTCTCCTCACCTTTCTTCCTACTAGAATGGATGAGAGCCAGGTTTCCAAGGAGAAGGGCCTATCTAGTGTCATATGAAAACAACTTCTCTAGAGATGGTAGCACACATTCTCACTTGAGATTAGAAACCAGTGATTTACTTGGGTGGTTCTCAAAGTGTGGTTCCTGAGCCTGTTGCATCAGTGTCTCCTGGAAACTTGCTGCATATGCTAATTCTCAGGCCCTGCCCCGACCTACTGGCCTAGAAATCTATGTTGTGACCATTTCCCCAGATGATGCTGATGCCTACAAAGGTGCGAGGACCCCTGAGCTTTGTCTCTAGGCCTTCTGTCCTGCTGGCAGGCATTTCTGGGGCTTTTACTCCTTGAATCCCCACCGGTGGTGATGAGCCCATGCTCACTAAATGACATGAAGTTACTGGGAATTGGAATAGACAAAGGAGGGAAGGGTGAGCTGTGGAAACAGTGAAGACTTAATTCTGAGGCTTTTGTCGTCATGCTATGGGATTACTAACAGCCAGAGGCGGATAATGTAAACCTTTTCAATTGATGAAAAGGTATGTTGAGGGGAAATGTCACTTGTCCAACCCCGTGCCTGCCCCCAAGTAGCAGAGTATGCTAAGCGATCCAGTCAGGGCTGGGACTGTGGGGGACTTTGAGGAGCTATGTAGTGAGACTGGCGGATGAGCGGCAGTTACGCATCAGCTCTGCCCTCTCCCTGACCTGTGACCCTTTCCCTCTCTTGGCCACGAGGTCAGAAGACTCAGAGGTCTTCACACACAGTTTCGAGCTGGCTGCCTCGAAGCCATTTTCGTGTGGTTTTCCTGTGGTTAACCTCATCAAGGCCTCCAGTACTTGGCTGTGCCCAGAACAGGGAACTGAAACAGTAGCTGAGCAGCGAATGGGATGGCCACACTTCCCCCTAAATTGTCAGCCAGAACCTGCTCTCCAGCCTCTCCAGCCAGACTGGAAGTCGGAGAAGCTCAGGCTGAGGCTCCCCTCTGCCCTGTGCCCTTCCTACCACTCTACGCCATCCTGGACAGAGTTCTCAGCTTACTGTTTCTCTCTGAAATGCTGGAAACTCCTTGTTTTTCTTCTAATCCCAGAGTTCTGGCTGTGCTCTGTGTAAGATGCGCTGCTGTGCCCCGGTTGAGGTAGTTGTGTGTGCCTAGGCCTGGTCTGGAGCCACACCTTTGCTGCCCCCACTAAATCTCCTCCCCTGTGCAGTCATCATACACCACCCACCACCCACTACAGCCCTTGAGAGTGCTGGGCTGGGCTGGGGACAGGGAGAGATTTAGAGTACAGGCTTGCAGCAAGCTACCAGGATGTTTGTCTCAACAGTAGATTCCTGAGCCTGTCCTCCCAAGTCTGATGGTGTAAGTGAATGTGGAAAAGGAAGTCAAAGTGCTCAGCTAAAATGAGTGTGCTCTTCTGTTTTATTTTTGTTTTGCTTCATTTTGTCTTATGATTGTACGTGAAGTATAAAATCCATTGGGTGGGTTTATGAACATCTCAGGACTGATGTTCTTTCTCACCAATTTTGACCTCATGATGTTTTCCATGCAACAGAGAAAGGAAAGAGACCTGACATTAGTAAAGTGCCTTGTGCCAATTTAAAGAGGACGCAACTAAAAATGTCACCACACGAAGGCATGAAATTGGCCTCACCTGCCGGCATTTTCTGGTGACCCACCTTGGTGCTCTGCCTTGCAACCGTTAGCTGGGGGCTCAGGATAACACATTCATAGCAGCCAGAGTCACGCGGCCTTGGTAGAAAAATCAGAGAAGCTTTCATTTGTTTGTTTTTGCATTTTGATATTGAGACATAACTTACGTGTGGTACACTTATGTACAGTGTGCAGCCTCACAAGTTTTAAGACAGGTGAACACTGCATCCTGCCTATAGATATGCTGAAAAAGATAAGGGACATTACTACCACCAGGAAAAAGTTACCTCACTCCTCTGTCAGGGAAAATACCATAGATTTTGGCCATTTATCAACATATAAATGAGGGTGCACCTCCGGGTGAGTATGAGTGTGTCTGGGGAAGCAGTTATTTTGGAGACTTTGTTACCTGAAATCACAAAGTCAGGTCACAGAAAAGCCAAAAGAGTTGTCCCTGGCCATGGTGATGGCTGGATTGCTATCTGCCAGATGCCGCATTGACTCTCTTGAGCACATCCTGTCCCCTTGCCAGAAGAACAAAAGAACAATCAGGCAGAGAAGAGAGACCCTACCCCCAGTCCAAGTGGGGTCTCTTGTGACAGGAAAGGTTTCTGGTGCTAGCACAGGTTCCTGTCTACCTCCCTGTAGTTATACCCAGGTCACCTTGGTTCTGAGAGTGGCTGTTCCTGGCCATTGTGGTTACATATTTACAACCTGTGAGTCCACTCTCACACATGGCTACTCTCCTAGAAGCAACCAGATGAACTTAACTCTTGGTAGCAACTCTCTCCCTCCACCCAGCCCCTCCAGGTGACTGTCAGTCCCTGCACAAGCTGCAGTAAGCGCTGCAGTTGTCTGTCATGGTGGTATTATCTGTTTTGCCCTTACTGCTTGGCATGCCTTCAACACGCTGTCGTGGTCCCTGTGATCTTTCAGGGGAGGTGTTCTTACCCACATTGGACACACAGGGTATTTAGGCTCAGAGATGGGAAGAAAATCGCCCAAGGTCACAGAGGTAGTAAATTGGCAGGACTGTGGGTGCAGACAGGTCAGCAGGACTCGAGTGTCCATGTTCTGTCACCGCATGCTGTGTTTCCAAAAAGACGCAGAGAGGAGGTCCGCTAAGTTGCTGCCAACCAGCTCCTAGCCCTGCTTCATATTCATTGACTTACTCAGTGAGCATTTGGCCAGCACATAATGAAATTCTAAAATTCTGCCTTTGGGCTGTGAATACAAGGTGACATTTGGTATGGGAAAACTCATTTCTCGGGGTCAGAGAGGCAACTTTGTCCCATGGTTTGTTGTGCAGTCATCACAAGTTCTTCCTGGTTAAAAGTCAGTGTCACTTCTCTGAGCTTCTGCTGTTAAAGGAGTGACAGCTCCTTTAGGGGGTTTCTCTTCAGAAAGCTGAGCACTTTCTATTCTTACTCTGTTCTCAGAGTCAGTGTGCCCGAAAACTCCGCAGTAAATCTGAGTTTTCTTTCACCGGACCTATTTCTTGAGTCCTGAAGTAAAGAAGACACATTTGTCCTTACCCTGGCTACACACTTTCTCCTCTGAAGCATGATCGCATACGCCTGGCTATGTAATCGAGGAGAGGTCCAAGCAGTTGGCCCAGTGCCCAGGCTGGAGTACTCACTAAATATTTCTTAATTGAATTAAATTGGAATAATTGAATGAGCCCTGGGTTAAGAGGGATATTTCTCTCTGGTAAACAACATGGTCATGTCTTCTGATACCTTTAGAGTGTCAGGGTATCTGGAAACTGAATCAGTAAACTAGGGGGTGGGGCAGACAATGCACCAAGTTCAACTCTGCACATTGGTTTTGTGATTTTAGATAAATTTCCTTGGTGTCTTTGGGGCTCAACCTACTCTGCCATGCTTTGGATTTTAGTTTTTGTTTTTTTTTTAAAGTTAAAACACATGTTTTAGTTTTCTAGGGCTGTCATAACAGATAACCGCAAATAGTATGACTTCAAAAAATAAAAATTTACTCTTACAGTTTTGGAGACTAGAAATCCAAAATGCAACATGTTGCCCAGGTTGGTTCCTTGTGGAGAGTCTGAGAGAAAATCTGTTCCTGCCTCTCTCCAAGGGTCTTGTGGTTGCTATTAATCTTTAGTTCTACATATTTTGTAGATGTCTCATTTCACATTCTGCCTTTGGTATCATGTGGCATTCTCCCCTGTGTGTCTGTCTCTGTGTGTCCAAATCTCTTCTTGTAAGAATACCAGTCATATGGATTTATGTATGTCCTGACACAGTGTGACACCATTTAACTAATTACACCAGACCCTATGTTCATATAAGGGCACATTCTTAGGTTCTGGGTGGACATGTATTTTAGAGGAACACTACTCAATCCATTTCAACAAGTTACAAATGATAAAGCCCTTCTGATTATTCCTGATATTACAGCATCAATGCCTCCACACATGGGACTTTGAAAAATTGAGCTTGATGGTATTATGCTAAGCAAATAAACTAGTCACAAAGAGACACATTACTCTGTGATTCCACTGATATGAGCTACTAAGGATAGTGAAACCCATAAAACAGACAATAGAAGGGCAGTTATCAGGGCCTGGAAGAAAGAATGCAGAGTTACTCTTAGTGGGTATGGTGTTTTTACTTTGCAAGACGGAACGAGTCATGGAGGTTGGTTTCATAACTGTAAATGTATTTAACCCTACTAAACTGTATACTTAAGATAGCTGGATGGCGTTATGAGATATATAGTTTACCCCAACTGAAAATTTAGTTAGAAAAGTCATTCATGAGCTTATCTGGAAATGACCACCTTCTGTACCATTGTTTTGTTTTGTGTTAAAGAACTGCATTCTGTATTTCAAAAAATCTTCACAATAGGAAGCATTTGTGAATGGGTGACTGCCTATGCTTCAGTGTTTTATTCTGTTTTCTATCTTGTTGTCCAATTTCCTTAGCTACAACCTGGGCAGCGGTGTGGCATCCATCATGGTGAACGGCTCTTTCAATGATGGCCGGTGGCACCGGGTCAAGGCAGTTAGGTAAGCGTCTGGCACTGCAGGACGCAGTCAGCTGTGTGGAGGTGGTCTGTGGGTCCAGTTCACTTCCAGGCCCACCATCCTATTCCCCAACTGCACCTGACCTCCTATACTACTCCTGACCTAGGGCACTCAGTGTATTTTGCCACCAAGTCCCCTTGAGCCCTCCACTGACCCCGTCAGTGGACTAGACCTCCTCAGCCACATGGAATGGCTACCTTTTGGAGAAAAAACTTGTTAATGGTTAAACTGAGGGAGGGCCTTGACATTTAGTAAGATGAGATTTCAAGATTTCAAGATATGTGCACTTTGAAAAATGCTCCAAATTTCTATGTGTAATTGCTAGTTTTAAAAAACCTTTTCTGAACCTTAAAATCTGTAGCTCACACAGTCCCACTGCCATATTCCCTCCTCACAGAGGCAGTCACCATCCCAGCCTCTGGTTTTCTTTGGGTGAATCACTCTTCTGCTCTTTGTTCCTTTTCTCTCTTCCCTTCCTTTCCCGCCCTTCCCTTTCCTTCTCACCCCTTCTTCTTCCTCCCTCCCTCCCTTCTTTCCTTCCCTCCTTCCTTCTTCCTGTCTTTCTGTCTTTTTGTCTTGTGGTGCTGGGGATGGAGACTAGGACCCCAGCCAAGTGCTCTGCCCCAACCATACCCTTAACCCCTTTCTCTTTTCTTAGTAATTTTTAATTTTACTACCTACATCCACATTGGGTCCAAACTCATTAATGTTAATGCTTACTTTAGATGAAGGACCCAGAAAACGATAAGCCGAATAGACTGCTGTTCTCTGATAATTTACCATGACCTTTTCTCTAAGGTCAAGAGTGGGGCCTGGGAAATATGGGTTTCAGCATAATCTCTTTCCCCCTTGGCTCACATGTTGTCTGTGGTAGGTATGGCCTTGCTGGGGCTCTGGGGCTGGCTGCTGTGCTTGCCTTTGATACCTTAGAGGAGATCAGGATACAGTGGCAGATCTGGGCCTGTCTACTACAGACTTAGAATGCCCTTGGGACAATGTGTACTGGTTTTTGATGAAGCCCCAGTTCTCTTTTTAAAAATGAAATGTT
The DNA here is from genome assembly GCA_004027595.1 of Dinomys branickii. Taxonomy (NCBI): domain Eukaryota; kingdom Metazoa; phylum Chordata; class Mammalia; order Rodentia; family Dinomyidae; genus Dinomys; species Dinomys branickii. Next base: position 66,783 of record PVLD010007170.1, on the reverse strand, counting down.
TTCCCATAATGAATATTTACAAGCTTGGATCTGAAATTTATTCTAGAAAACAGATCAAAATGCACAGTCCAACTGAACTTCAGAAATATCCCTTTAAGTGGCTTATTTCTTTCTCAAATTCATCTTTGAAGAGGGTGTCTCAGAGGCATTTAGAAGGGTATGAAGTGTTTCAGTTCTTAGTTCTGTCTTCCTGGTCCTCACAATCCCCACTTTGGAATCATCAGGGAATGCCCTGCTCTCGATTTCCTTGGGTGGGGATGGAAGATTGAATATTCACACATCATGGGAGTATTTAAAACTTCCATAGTTGTGGTTTGATTCCATGTATCAAGGTAGACACTGTGGGGATACCAGGTACTTCCTAGATAGCTAAGGAAACTGATATTAAATGACTTTGCCATCAAGGCCCTTTGTGTTCTACCTTATAGTGCGACCTACCCACAACTCTACAACTAGGATTTCAGATGTTTAGGAGGAATAAAGCTATGGAATGTTCCCCTAGCTGAACTTCAGATGTTAGGGCATCAAGCTTAGTACTGCCCAGACAAGTTCAGTGGACATATTCTTCCTACTGACATCACTTGTGTATCACCAGTGAGTCCAGAGTTACAGTAGGGGCTGAACCAAAGAACTGGAAGGGTAGGAGGACTCATGCAGATATTGTGCATTGTGAGCAGACAGGCCTACCAGGGAAATTACAACAGCCCTAAGTGGGAACTGGGTCAAGGCTACAGCTATAACTAGGCCAAAGAAGGATTGGGTGGCCACCTTAATCCTTTGTGGCAGGCTCCAGGGTCCAAGATAAGACAACTGATGAGGAGGAGGTCATAAGGAGGGCTTCTCTGCATACTGTCTTACTCTGGATAACCCTGGTCTTGCCAGTATCATTCCTAGCAAAATAGAGAAAATTTCTCATTTATTAAACATCTCCAAGGTCCCAGATAATTTACACACTTCACTTTCTCTAAATGAATAGTCATAATAATTTAAGTTGTATGATCTTCATTTTATGGGTAAGAAAGACGTTATGGGTAATGTTGATAAGAATAGCAACACACCAATTTAATATTGTTGGTAGAGGAAGATATGTATCTGGTTCCACACTCTGTGCTTTGTATGGGTAACATCTGACCTCCACAATAGTTTTGGAAGATGGGCAGGATTTTTCCCTTTGTAACTGAGGCTGCTGAAGCTCCACAAACTCGCTTGCACATCTATCGCCTGTTAGAAGACACATACTGTTCAAGATATATGAAATGCATAGGATAAAACCAAATCTTTCCCTGATGGTCTTGCATTCTAGTGGGAAGCAACAGAAAATAATAAACAAGATGAACAATGCCTTATGTATGATGTTGAAGGTGATATCACATCCTTGCCTGATCTGTCATTGATTGGAGGCTGTATCTGCATTTCAGAAATATGAAAAAATTAAAAACCCTTACAATTGATAGAAAAGACTAATTGGGGGAAAATGCAGTGTTTTAGAAGAAACAGACAGAGCCACAAGGCAAGCTACTGGAGGCGTTGCCCATCAGAGCATTTAGGTGTGAGGTTGTAAAACAATAATTTCCAAAATGGTTTCCAGGGCGAGAACAGAACCGCACAGAGTTCCCCAAAGCTCAGTGCTACAAGAGTTGCTGTCAACAAGCGAGACCTGGGTTGGTTATCCTCTGGGATATAGAAGCCACTGGTTTGTGTTCTGGGTGCCCCATCATTTAGCATGGAACCTGGCACACAGTAGGTTCAGGCCTCTTTAATTTAAATGATCAGACTAGCTGCCGAAATGGTAGGTTTTGGGGGGTTTGTTTTGTTTCGCTTTACTTTAAAGGGATGGCCAGTCGGGAAAGATTACTGTGGATGACTACGGGGCCAGAACTGGAAAGTCACCTGGCATGATGAGGCAGCTCAACATCAACGGGGCTCTGTATGTGGGTAAGTGATCTTTGGCCAACTCTAAATTTGGCCAGGGATTTTTCTTGTTAGTTTTCTGTTTGCTGCCGGGGCTGTGCACTTCACTGGGTCAAATACCTGGAAATCAGGAAGCTATCTAGATAGTCCACTCTTCCATTTTTTGAACTTCTGACTCATGCCTGAGGGGGCAGGAAGGGACTCATTCACATGCTTTTGTGCTTTGAACCTATGCACCAGGAAAACCATGCTTTTCTTGTTTATAGAACAGGAACTTGCTTAATATAGCTCCACTAATTCTCTCTGAGAAAGGTGGATGTGTCTTTCCGGCTTCTCTCAGAATAGAATGAGTATGTCTAAAAATGGTTTATAATCTACTAACATAGATACATAAAAATAAAAAGATATCTTTATATGTTTTCTAAAAAAAAAAAAGAATGAAATTGAAAGCAGTCAACCTCAGTATATTTCTTTTGGTTTATGACGTGCCCTCTAATGACATGCTGTATTTTGCTGTTACACAGCATCTGAAAACTTAGGTACTGTTTGGTTTCAAGGTGATCCTTTGGGCCATACGTCACACATGAGGTGGGTATTTGTAGACATTTGTTCTGTTTCAAGTTGGCTTAAGTTGTCCTGTTCCTTCAAGGATGGTTGTAAAATGGATGTGATGCACTGAGCAATTTGTACTGTCAGCCAGGGGACGCCTTGTCCAGGGGACCCTCAAGGCCACTGTGGAGAAGCGCAGCCCCCCCCACCTCCTCTTAGGCTCACTGTGCTTGCTTTCTGGCAGGTGGGATGAAGGAAATCGCCCTGCACACTAACAGGCAGTACATAGGAGGCCTTGTGGGCTGCATCTCCCACTTCACTCTGTCCACCGATTACCACATTTCCCTCGTGGAAGATGCTGTGGATGGGAGAAACATCAACACTTGTGGAGCCAAGTAACACCAGCTGGCCTTGCCCAAGGGACGTAGCCTCTGTACGGAGCATCCCAGGGACCTCAAGACCCTGCCTGATGCCACACACAGAGGCCTTGGGAAGAGGTGTGTTTCCTCTCATCAAGGACAAAGTATACCCTGATGGAAACTGAGCACCAAGGCAGGAGTCCCTCTGTGGCCTTTCCTGCTGACACTGTGGGCCAAACGAAATGGGATACTCTGCGTAGGAAGCATTGAACTTTTGGACTTTGCCCATTGGATGTGTAGAGTCTGTTAGAGATCCAACATCAGTGCAAATTCCAGAGCCTATCTGCTGTAGCCTATTGACTGTGTTGTGATTCATACGGAGACAGAGACGGACACAGAGACAGAGACAGACAGAGAGAGAGGGAGAGATGCAGGACAGTATTAAAATACTTCTGTCCTTCCCTGACTCATGACATTCTTACTGACAGCAAAACAATGACAGGGTGACCTTGATCTTCCAGTTTCTCACCTTAGCCCATGAATTGATCAGATTAACCCCTTCCACTCCTCACTAGCTGACTCAATGTGGTCTTACTGTCTCGGGAAAATAAAGGTTGAGGAGATTAAACTATAGTTATAATTATGTAGCTCCCTTCCCCAGAGTTTACCATGAATGTGAAATCCCTACTTTTTATAATGCAAATCTAAGGAAATCGGCTCCATGATTTTGTAGCTGTACTTTTGTATGTGTATATTTTTATAGCTGCAAACTGTCCACACAGTATACTTTTGAAAGTTAGGGTGGACAATTCTAATTCTTGCACACTTCCTAAAAATTGTCTCCCAGAGAAAACTTGTTTGGGCCCTTTGTGGTGTGAGTGGAGTGGAAGAGATGATTTGTGTGGTACCCAGGGAGCTGACCATTTTCTTCAGTATGCATTGATGGCTCAAGGAGATGCATATTAAGCTTTCAAAAGAAGCAAATTAAAAAGGAACATGTGCTACTGAGGTTGAGTCAGTGTCATTTTATTGTAAGAGAGAGGCAATATCTGCAGTAAAACCGATGAAGAAGGCTAGTTCTCGTTTATTCATTCATGGAGTTGCTCCTGATTTTGTAGAGACCATGTCCACAAATGGATGCTAAGGTATTTGGTGCTTCCCGGACTGTGTGGGGCAGGGGTTGTTCTGTCTGCATGGCCCAAAGGTCTGAAGAACCAGAGAAACAGACCTCTTCCCTTCTGTACCTCCGCAGTGTCCCTCTGCTACGCATGCATGTGACTCTGGGGACAGCTGGCTCAGGGCAGGTCCCATGACAGGCCTTGCTTAGGGAAAGGTGAAATGAATGCTGCCCGTAAAGAGAGGGGAAATATGATCTAACTCACGCAAGAACCTATAATTAGTGCCAGGACAGACTTGACATTTGTTTGTGTGGCATTCAACAAAATCCTCTGAGCTTGTGCAAAAAAGTTGTAGATAAACTAAGAATTTTAAAAATTAATAAACAATCTAGAGAGGTTTGCCTTGTATCCTAACCTTCTGTCTCCTGCCTTTGGGAGTCTTTGGTAACCAGGATCCTTCCTACTAGAGGGAGAATGGTAGTAACAGCGACAGTAATAATAATCATCCTCTGCTGCACCTGGTGCCGCCTGGTGAGTGCTGTCTAGAGAGTAGGTGCATGGTAGGAAGGAGGTCCTGCCACTTCCCAACTGCTGTCACTTCAGTGACTTTTCCTTGAGATTAATAGGGCCAGTGTTTCCCAAGATACAGTGGAGTTGCTTTCACAGCACATTCTGAATGGATTAGCCTCCAGCCAAAAAGAAAAAAAAGTGATTTTAGCAAAGTATCCAGCTGAGTTGAAGCCAGAGAATTGTCTTTTTCCATGCAAGTGTTATCCAGAGAAAAATGCAGTGGGGTGTGTGTTGAAACTGAGGAAAATTGGGAGCCACCTCCTCTGTGGGTGGTAAGCAGATGGGGCTGAAGGCAGGGAGTGATACGGATTCAGGGCAGGAAGGGTTCTATAAGTGAGAGGGCAGCAGAGCAAAAGGACCCAAGAGGATGGGGAGGCTCAGCATAGGAGTACAGGGTAAGAGACAGTGTATCTCAAGCTTGGACCAAAGCTCTTCCACCCTTTCTGTGGACAAAATCCAGGTGATGTGGGAGGGAATTTGTAGCAGGGTGGCTGTAAGGATGCAGAGTAACCTGAAGCTAAGGCATCAGACCATAGTTCCAAGGGAAAAGAGAGTGGGGAAGAGCTCCTCCTGAGCTTGTGGATGTTCTAGTTTTCTCTGTAAGTGTTTCTGTTACCTGTTACCACCATAACAACCACCTGTTTGCTGTCCTGTCTCCAGACCTCAAAGGTACATAGCAGTGAGTGTCTGCTGCTCACGAGCCTGAGTGGTGAGCTTCGCAGCCTTGCTGAGTAGGCTGGGCTTGAGGAGGTGGTTCACCTGGTCTCAGCTGGACTTGCTGACGTGTGTAAGGGGTTGTGAATCTAGGATGGTCTCAGCTGGTAGGGTAAGGTGACTTGGTCAGTACATGTTGATGGCCAGGGGGATGCATATGAAGCATTCCAAAAGAAACAGATTAAAAGGAATATGTGCTACTGAGGTTGGGTCACTGTCGTTTTAAGAGAAAGGGAATATCTTCAGTAAAGGAGATGAAGAGGGCTAGAACTCATTTATTTGGAGCTGCTCCCGATTTGGTAGAGTGTGCCTCCATACCTCCCATCCTCCTCCTGGGACTGGCGGGGGCTATGCCTGAGCATGCCTTTCTCATACCAGTGAGGGAAGACAAGGGAATCTAGAGTAAAAGTCCAAGTCCTGTCGGCCTCGGTTTGGAACTGCCACATGACACTTCAGCCACATCCTATTAGTCAAGGGCTATAGACTAAAGAGAGGAAGAAATAGACTTCCCCTCCATCATGACATGACAGATCCTCAGCACAGTGAAAATGTAGCCACCTGACAAGGAGCGTGAACACAGGGAGGGTGACAAGTTGGGGCCATTAAAGTAACTGGTCCACATGGCAGGTAATATTGTTGAAAGGAGTGATCCCAGGAGCCCTTGGCACTGGGAGTTGAGACGTGTGACGTTCCTAGTGAGCGGCCTAGTGGGGCCCAGTGGAAGGAGCACTTGCCCCTCCCCCGGCCTGGTTTGCTGTCCCAGCTGCATCTGTCCGGCCGCATTTCTCCTTTTTCCCCTCTCATAAGGACAGACCTGCAAGAAATGGGAGCCGTGCCCTGGCGTTTAGGTAGCTACTAGGTGATTGGCAGGTTGTAGAGGGTGGGCTGGGCTCTCGATGGGAAGTGGCCAGGGAGCGCCCAGGGTAACGCAGTTCCTGCCCATCCCAGAAAGAAGGATATCATGAGTTCCTAAAAAGCATCTGTCCCGCAATTAAGATATGAGGAAATCCCCAGAACTTCCCACAGCGTCTGAGGAAGGGCAACGGGTGGAAAGAGGAAAGGTAGTTATTCTTGCTTTTCCTATTAACATGGACTTGGATAACCCCGTGCGTTTCCTCTAGGGTCACCCTTAAGAGCTCCCTCAGGAAGGTCTGTGGGGCTCCTCTTTGTCCCCATACTGCCGTAGAAGCTTGCGAGGCCTGTCCACCACCTCTCTGACCGGCTGTCCCACTCTCCGTCCTCGTACTTGCTTTCATTTCCTGACCCAGGCCTGTTGCAGTCTCCGGCCCCTGCTCCAACACAAACAGGCCTGCTGGTTTCCACACACTGCCTGGCTCCTCAGTAACTGCTGCTTTCCTTCTGATTTCCCTCCCTCCTTCCCTCCACCTCCCACCTCTCTTCTCCCTGTGGCAGAGAGCGGCCTCCTCCTTGAGGGGGTGGAAGGATCTCGGAAATGTGCCCGGAGCTGGCTGGCCAAGCGCTTTCCACTTGGAGGAAATGCTGCATTTTTCACCCTTAACCTAGAAAAATACGGTTCTCAGAAAGCTTGTTTTTAGCACTGAAAGTTCCCAAAGGAAGTAGAATAGGAAGGAGGAGGGAGCACCCAGCCCCTCTCAGCGGCTCTGACATCTAAGCCTCTGGCCCACAAGGCTGCTCTTCTTGGGAAGGAACTGCCCAAGGGCAGCTTGCAAGGGCCCTGCTGCTGGGAAAAGGAAGGCAGAAACTGCAGTTCCGAGAGGAAAGAGTACTTCAGGAGAAAGGCCTGGGCAAAGCATCAGCTGGCTTCCCATTCTCTCCGTTTCTAACCCCAGCTTCAGCGCGGCCCAGCCCAGCCCGGGAATGCACGGAAGCTGCTGTGAAGGTGGAGGCCGGGTAAGGGACATTTGTGACAGTGAGACCCTGCGCTGAGAGGGATGTAAGAGTAGACAGTTGCACAGGACTTTTAGGCTCAAGGAATCCTGAGGGGAGAGGGCTACGAGCATGAATCAAAATCATAATCCCAAGCGGCTGCTGCAGCCCGCACCCGCAGCTAGTTCACCTCATGGAGGCGGTGGGTCCGTTAAAGTGCATCATGACTGGTTGTAAAAAGCACACCCTGAACGCTAGACAAAGAAGGGAAAAACAAGTGGCTCTACCTCAGCTATGGTGAGGCCTGAAGTACCAACTCTGAGAGCAAGCGCTAAAGCTGGGGGATCCTTGGTGGAGATGCCCTAGTGTTTAGAAAGTTTGTGTTTACGGGCAGCCACACTCAGGCAAGCAAAATGACTAATCCAATTCCATAGCCTGGACTGGCTTCTAGGGTAGGTTGAGTAACTGTGCCTCAACCTCATGTTCAAAGAATGTTCACATATTTCATCTGAGTAACAGTCTTCTTCCTGTGACAGACAGAGCAGATGAGCAGGGCCCATCCAACTTGGAGAGACAAAGCTTTCCGGAAAGACTGGCAGAGTCCCAGAAGATGCCACCACCGTGCTGCACTGGGCGACTTTTCTCCTTATGCTAACCTTCAGCCAGGTGCAACCTGCCCAAGGTATCAAGGTTTGCTTCCTGGGCAGTGTAGTCATGTGGACAGTCGGGCACAGGCTGGTTCCCAGGGTCTGCTTGCCAGTCTCTCATCCTATGTCTGGTAAGAGCAGCTTTTTCAAAGACTCACTGCAAGTATCCTGAGTTGAGCAAGTCTCACAGCAGAAACCAGAGCTATTCCATCAGAGTGGACCTCAGGCCCTGTAGAGACAGTTAGGCCTGGATTGAATTATTTTCTCTGCTCTCGTTTGCCTTCAGCTCCACAAATAACCTCCATAACTCAAGGGAGTTGTTGCAGACTATTTCTGGCCAGCAGTGTGCTCTCCTGGGCCTCTGCCTAGCCTTGGCCAAACCACGAGCTTAAAGAGCAGGCAGACAGCAGGCAGAGCCTCGCCTGCCTCTCCTCCTTTCCCTGCCTGCCCTGGAGGAGACATCTTTGTCCTAGAAAGTGTGTGACTTGTAGGAACGCTTGCCCTTTCCTGGAAAGATGTGAGAACATTGTGTCTTAGCATTTGGGAGGAAGTCTCTGCTTTTCTATTCATCTATCTCATCTGGCTCCTTGCTTAAGATCCAAATTCTGTACAAAGGCACAGAAGTGTCCCAGCACGTTACCTGGTCTCCTCTGATGTCCCACTGCTTCCCTCCAAGTAGGGTGCCGGCCTGGGCCCATGATCTCCATGGATAGCTTGGTACTAAGACTTTGCTGCTCCACCTTGGCTAGAAGAGGGCTTGGATTGGAACGCCTCTGAGAAGGAAAGCCAAGGAGCCTCAAGAAATTTGCCATTTATACTCTATAACAAAAGTAAGAGGCACTAGCCAGGTAATTAGCCGAGGGAAGCGCCGTTAGGAAGTTAACTGAAGGAAAGCTGAGGCAGAGAACATGTACTATCAGACAAGCAGGAGAGGCCAGCAGGAGGCAAGGCCCCTGTGTGGTGGTAGGCATTCTATGGTCCCAAGTGACTGTCCACTCCAACCCCTTAGTCTGCACTGGGAAGGTAAATCTGTCACCCACATCACTCTGACATGACTGCAGCTGGCCCAGAAGCCTGCTATCCCTTTGCCATTGTCGTGGGGTAAATGACCTGCTGGGTCCTCAAGAGTATTGGTGTAGCTCTCACCTTTACAGGCACTTAGCAACATGTGCTTGTTTCACAAACATTTACTGAGTACTAAGGGCCCTAGACAAGTGGAAACGTAGAACACAGGGATGATGAAGTTCTGAAAATTACTATCAGAGCCGTGGTCTCACCTGAGGCTCAGTGCCTTCTTCAAGCTCCCTGGCCACCTGCTATTATAAAGCCAGGTGGAGACTCTCTCTCTGAAAGGGCCCAGGCCCTTTTGTAAGAGCTCCCTGACTCATGCAGGCACACCCAGGATGCTCTGCTGTTTTATTAACTCCAAGTCACTGACTAGTACCCTCACTATGTGTGTGATAGCCTATCATATTCGGTGTTTGGGCCAAGAATCCGTCGCGCCAGGATGCAAGAATAGTGAGAGCCTTCATAGAATACTGCTACCGCAACTCCTGTCAACTGTACTTCCCAGTCTCTCTGACCTCCAGGTAAAACTTCTCCAGCAATGAAACACATTCTCTTAAAATGTACCTCATGCCATGTGCTCTCCCAGCTGAAGAATGGGCCAGTCTTCCACTTCCCTAAACAATGAGTCAGACAGAGACTCATTGAGTCAGGGAATTCTATACCCGGAGACCATAAAACTATTTTTGAAGTCCTATTAATAGTTCTTGAAGGTCTTGTTTTCTTTGAGTCCAAGGACCCTTTGCCAGTGACTAAGGGTCCAGAATACAGCCCAGTTTGCTGGTGTGGCTGCTCTGTGGACAGAGGATACTGAGTCAGGTAGCACCCCTGCACAGTGCCCACTCAGCACCAGCCCTGCTGGTCCCCCTCTTCTTAAAGGAAATGGCATGCAAGCAGAACTGCTGCACTGGGGCCAGGTTCTCATTAGTCTAGTTGTAAAAGAGCACGTTTCATGGTGTAGAAGAACTGCAAGTTCTCAGATAGAATGCCGATGGCTCCTAGGATGAGACTCAAGTGTCCTTCATTCAGACCAAACCCACGCCCAACACTCTTGCCTGACTTTCAAAGTCATCTACTACTTAATGAAAAGAGCAATTTTAAAGTCTGAATAGAGATAATTCATCTGTCCATTGGAGTTTTTCTATTAAGAGATACTGCCATAGAACTCTTTTGCTGATATTAAAAGATTTCTAAAATATAGTAAATAAAAGAATCAAGTTCCAAAGTAGAATGTGTATTATATTTTATATTTATGCCCACATATGCCTATATTTCATACATATCACACACATATTCAATAGGAAAAAATTTGGAAAGTATAAAAAGCAAAATGTTAAAAAGAGTGAATGCTAAGGAGGTGGAGGTTTCCTCTTCCTTTTATTTCCTAATTTTCCTTTGGGAGTATTTCTTATTTTGTCTACTCAGAGTATTACCCTTTCTTTTGGGGACTAAAAGAAAATGCCTTTGAGCAGGACCTTTCCCTGGTCACATGACTGGATGAGGTGGGTGGGCCTGTAATGAGCCACTCCAGAGTCCTCACAGGAGCAAAACCTCTCTTGCCTGGCTGTTAGGCATGACCATAAGCTTCGAGGAGCCTGGAATTGTGGCCCCAGACCCTGGGGAGGTTGCACTGAGGGAAGAAAGCGGTGTATAGGGAGAAGCTGCTTTACTTCTGCGTGGAGAACTATATAGCAGTAAGGCCTGAAGTAGGGCTTACTGACTACAAAGCAGATGTTTGAGATACAGGGACAACTAAAGATTGTCTCCCAGATAAGCAGCTGTACAGTAGGGGTCGGGGACATGCGAATTGTGCATGCTAAATTGGAAGGAAGAGAAACTGTCCTATAGAGAATGGAAACAAAGTTTAAAGTGGGGAGGAGTTGGGATGGGGACTGTGGACAGTGGACTGAAGGGCTCCCACCCATTTGTCATTTTTAAATTATATGATCCCTCATTGACTGCTGTCAAAGACAAACAGGTGAAATAAATATCCTAGGGCCGTGATGGTGAACCTTTTGGAACTTTCCAAGATAACAAACAGCCCGCTCCAGCACATGTGCTTGCTGGTAGGTTCACCACCGCTGTCCTATGCAGAAAAGCTAACTGCATTTGGCACAAACTTGAGCACCTGCTATCAAGGGATGATGGTGCAGACCTGTCTTGAGCCACAACTGTGCCCCTCTGACCCCTTTTCAAGGACAGAAGTTTGACAAGGACTCCCCACTCTGCATACTTGCAGACTACTCCTCAAGGGAATCCCCATCTGAAAAATAACGTATTTCCAATGCAGTGGGAAACACATGAAACACTTGTCTTTTTAAAGATACATTTAAAGGAATTTTAAAGCACTTAAAATGTTGCAGATACTGTGCCAAGCTTTGAGAATGTAATAGTGACTCAGACACCAGCCAGTTCTGATTTCCACACAAAGCTTCAGTATGGTGCCTGGTGCCGTGGGGAGGTATAGGCCATGCAGACAAAGGACTGAGGTCCTTTGGAAGCTGGAGAACGCATCTCTGGACCACCAAAGCTCAGCCAAGACCTGCAGGTGGAAGAAGTTACTTAAGTGAAGACAGGTGGGTTCCTGTTGGGGGTAACAGATCCTGGGGGTTCAACGACACTCCTTTGCTACATCCAGCCTGATGACTGTGTATCTGAGTTATGGAATTTAAAGTGTGTCTACACTGGTTTGCAGGCATTTATACCTTTACTGTGGTCATAAAATCTTAGGTGCCCCTGAGGTCTCACAGGATAGATGCACGTGTCACAGTGAAACATCTCTCCTGGGGGAAGGCTGCATTCTCTACCTGTAACCCTCCCAACAATCTGAAGTCCAGTGTTTCAGAGATGAGGAAAGGAGTGAGAGGCAGTCCTTCTCCTAGGTGGCCCAGGCAGAGGGCAGCACAGGAATCACAGCACCAGCAGCAGAGAAGAGGGAAGGCGCCACCATGGGCCACTGCACCCAAGACCAGCAGACTCCGGGCTCACTTCTGCAGGGGTGCGTGGTCTGCAGTGCCGGCAGCACAACTGTGGAAAAGGATGGTCCATCTGTGATCAACACTCTACTTCCTTGGGCTCCCTGACTTGCAAGCAGGAATGCTGAGGAAGCAGTGAGTGAGGGGTGCAAGGTCCAGCACCCCTAGAGACACAGAGAGGATCAGTCCTGCATTCCCAGGCTCGGTCTGGAACATGATACAAGTCTCCAGCAGCCAGAGACTAGCTGGGGGCAGCAGCTAGGGGAAACGATGTCAACTTGAACACAACTTGAAATTCTCACCTTTCAAGAAAGCACTGAGAAGTGTAAGTCTGACTGAGAAACTAATGCAAGTAGAGTCATTTTAACATTACTTTCATTTAACAGCTTATAATGATCAAAACACCCTCAAGCTGGGTGTGGTGGCGCACACCTGTCACCTCAGCTCTCCCAAGGTTGAGGCAGGAGGATCGCTTCCAGTTTGAGGTTTAAGGCCAGTCTGAACTACATAGTGAGACCCTGTCTCAAAACGAAAATAAAAAACCCAAATAGCCTCAAATATTTTGTTTCCATAATGAGATTAATCACCCAGGGATAAAATCACCTCCAATTTAATCTGAAATCAGTTCAAGACATCTCGTTACCTCCACTTCCCTGGGTCTTGGAGACTGAATATTTTTATTGGGAAGGATCTTTTTTTTTTTTTTTTTTTTGGTGCCGGGAATCAAACTCAGGACCTTGCACTTGGTAGGCAGGTTCTTGCGCCACTAAGTTATACCCTGGCCCCTCCTGAATATTTTTGTCATATTTTTTCTTGGTACCGGGAATTGAACTCATGACCTTGCATTTGCCAGGCAGGCTCTGTGCCACTGAGCTGCATCCATGGCCCCCCTCCTGAATATTTTAGAAGTCAGTTGTAGGTGATTTCAAGGAAGGAGGAATGGGTTAAATCTACAGGCCGTTCAAAATGAAGTAACTGTAAAAATTCTGATTTGTAAGCTTTTTAGTGTAAAATTTAATGTAAAAAATGACTTCTACATCTCTATTTTCCTTTCTCCTAATAATCACATCATTCTTCTCTTTTTGACCTTTATAAAGTTCCTGGGTTTGAAGGTGCTATATATTTTTGCTCAAGAGTTCAACATCTGGGAAACAAGTTACGCACTTGAGAACTCCCCAGAGGACAGGCCATATGTGGGGCCTGTTCTGGTATTTAAGCACTAACATATGTTTCTCAAGTTTTAACTGTCTGCAGTTTCTGCAGGGTAAATCCATGTTCATTCATGGTTTAGTTGTTACTCAGGGCATTATTTCTCCCTTCATGAATTTCTATTTAAGGTCATTTTATACTTTCAAATACTTTGATTTTGCTAAATCAATTACTCTATTTTGAAATCCAGTAAGCCAAGGTGAAGTTTCGGCATATTCTCAGAATGCCTGGGGATGTTTAGGCTCTGTTTGGAAAAGACAAACTAAAAACCATTTAAGGACTTATGACTGGTATTATTATTTGCTAATAGTGGATTCCCACTATTGGGTTACTGTCATGCTAAAACCACCGGTAAATACCAATTCAATGAAGTAGATGTAAAATTATACCAATGTCATAGAAATACCTTTAAATACTAAAGACATAGCTATAGATTTAGGTGATTGCTTCAAAACCATTGTAATTCTTATGGTATAAAAGTCACAACAAAGCAAAAGCCACTGAAGTGTTTTCACTCACACACACACACAAAACCAGAAGTGTCTGAATTTGTCAGGATAAGATGTAAGAAAATATATTTATTTTTCACGACAATACTATGATAAAATTGTTAAATACATGCACATTTTAAAAACAAACATAAGTAACATCTTAGACTTATCAGCCAGCATACTAGTTTTATATTTATGGTGTCATAGTAATAGGTTACTTACATTCTATGGTTTTGCTATAACAAGGCTTTCCAAAAGATATGGAAACTAAATTTTGAAATTATATGGTGATCTAAAATGTCCAAATTTCCCATTCTAACAACACAATGTCCAATTTTTCACAAGGCAGGAGATACTTCATTTCTCCCCCGAACTGTTTCATTCCACACTAAACCGGGAATTCTGAGACTCAGAGCAGATCAGAGATATACTTCTGCTATTGTTTACTTCCTGAATACATATATTTAAATGTTTTATGTGATTAAAAATGATTGTTAAGCATAGAATAATCACAACTCACCGTTTATGTTAAAAAATGTCTGTAGTGGTAACATTTCAAGGAATGAAAATGGGAACAGTTTTGGATTACCCTATGTTTCTTCAGTGATCCTGATACATACCTGACCAAACAAAAGTTAGTAAACAGCCACTAATATTTATAAAAAACTAAAACTATTTAACATAACACCAACTTTAAAAAACATTCAGTCTACAAACCTTATAAAAGACAAAAATTTATCTGTTCACAGTATGTGTATTTGTAAACAGTAATTCACTATAATGCAATTTTAAAGTAAAAAATGGTAATTTCCTAGTGTTAGAAGGACGTTGATTTATGACCAGTTCAAGAAATGGTAAACAATTAATGTTGAATATTTTTAAATGACTTTTTTGTGGGAGCAGATCTTTAATGTAGTGCTTTCTCAAATTTAGGATGTCTTTCTTTATATCCAGGACAATCCTCTACAAGCAAATCTAAATAAAATGTATTTAAGAAATGCCATGCTCCTCCTAAAGAAAATAATGGGATACAGCAAGTTCCAAGGCATCACACCTACCTCTCTCTCTCCAGCAGTGAATGGCACAGGGCTTCTCTCTGTGCGTCCTCAACTACTCAGGTCGCTATTCACATTTTCCCTAAACACTATGTTGGAAGAAAAAATTAAATAGAAGGAACCAGCAACTTATGTATATTAGAAAAATAGAGGGAAGTATCTGGATCAAACTGGGGGAAGAGCACTTGGAAATAATTTCATCAAAATGATTATGCACTATCCTTTTCTATGATCAACTGCAAAAATACAATGTCAACCTAACACTTATCCATGATTTAAATTTTGTCACGACCTAGAAACATTTTGATCCTTTATAATATACCATTGGGATGCTTAGGAGAAATAAGTTCAGAAACTGAAAGTTCCCATTTACAATGGAATAATTCTGAAGGGAAGCATGTTTTAAATAAGGAAATTCAATAAATTTAAGAGAGCTGTTCAATCAGAACACAGTGTATTTTGATTTAAGCACTGCATAAATTCTGTATTATTTTTTTCTTTTTAAGTTCTGACTGGCTACTACAGAGGCAATCTTAGGAAATATATAATAGACATCAATTTCCTTATCAATTAGACATTTTTTCCTCATTCACATCTTTTAGTTTTTAAGGTATTCAATTCAAACTACCAAAAAGTAATGTGAACTATTGCTGCTCTGTATTTGGTTAACGTTCAATTAATTATGGTTTACTTACACAAATGCTTTTGAATTTATTGTTGCTATGGTTCTCTAGCTAGGCACTTACAGTTGCAAATGTTCAGAGTTTGTCTCTTAAAACACTACTTTTAATTTTTATAAAAATGTAGCCATTCTCCTTAGGTAAATTTTGTATACAACTTGGACACCTAATAATTCAGAATATTAACATTCACAATACAGGGCAAAACAAGCACTACTAACAGTGAAAAATAATAGAATGCTAGCATAATCTAATACCATAATTACAAGCCTATGGGTGTATTCTATACCAAATTATATCCCCTGAAACTCTAATATATCCAATAACCTGATGGTGAATTAATTAATTAATCAACCCTCTATACTGGCATTAAAAATAGCATGTCTCTACTATAACTAGCATGAACATGATCATGTAGATAGTTAAGACAAAAGCAGCATTGAAAAGGAATGAAAATCTAACCACCCTAGTGAAATAGGAGGCTTAAATGTTACTATTCCTGAACGTAACTCCATGGAAGTATAAATGAAACCTAATTCTAACAAGTGATTTCAAATGATTTTCTAAGATTCTGTTTAGAAAATGAATGTCTTCTAAGTTTGGGTACAATTATTATTTTCAAGAAAATTTTTTTCTTCTGGGTACAAGAGATGAGTATGACATTATCTTACTCTGATTTAGCCAGAATAACAGTTTAAAGGAAATGTTTTGAAGACATCATCTATCAAGAGAATGAGTTGTTACAAGCAAGTACCAAACTGTGTAACTATCAGCTGAAAACAAACAATGTGTTCATAATTTAAAATTAGGAAGGAATAAGGTATCTAGGGACATGTATGCATCAGCTTTTTTCCCCAGGTTTTTACTCAAACTGTGGAGCCAGTTCTTTGAGGCAACAGTTTCAGATTTACACAAACTAGACATTGATCTGTACTGTGCTTCTAAAACTGCTGCTAAATTTGTAACACTGAGATGGAACTCAGTCAATAAATTAGTCACTGAACTTAAACAATGTTCCTAGTCCTGGCAGCTAATGATTCTAACCACATTTTACACCCGAGATGCCCAACTTGACACTTTCAACGTAAGCAAAAAGGCACTTTATAAAAGGTATACAAATTTTACCATAGCTCAAAAAAGAAAGGTAGCAAAAATTAGTGCAAAAAAAAAAGTTTTATAAGATGATGTGTCTGAGAAAAAAACTTTGAGATAACACTTTTTTGAATATTTACATGTTGAGGGGTATATTTAATTTCACAATACCATCAAATTGATTGCAAATTCCTTTTTGAAGAAAAATATTCTCTAGTCTCAGTCACTAAGCTATACTTAATTATCCAAATACAGAAAGGCCTGTAACATTCTTTAAATACAGACAGTAGGAAGACAACTACAGGTTCATAGGGCTGATTTCCAACAGTACAATCTCCATGAAGTTTTGAGAACGTAACTTTTTACCATAGTGTCTGTGTTCAATAGTAAAATGCAATCCCTCCGATCCATGCACTATGACTGTCATGCTGGTATGGCAAGTGAGGGTGACGCTTCCTCCCCTACACTACTCAGTGAATGGCTGCTTCTGCTTCCAGCTGCAGGAACAAAGCACCTCTATCACACAGCACACACGCGCTTGCGTGCACACACACACACAACTTAACTCTCAGATACTCAGGGCCACAGTCTCAAATCCAGAGCTCTCCTACTTCAACCAACTATGGCTTAGCTTGCATACGTGTGCTAACCCATGCAATGTATGATTCACAAAGTCTACCTAATGTCAAAAGACTAGTGAAGTCTTTCTAGAAGAATTTTTTACATTCTAAAACGGCCACTCACAAAATAAACTCACAGGAATTATGATGCCCAGAATCTCCACTGCTTACAAGGGAAACCTGATTTGAAATTGGTTTATAAAAGAGGTAACCCCCTATACTCATGGGGTTTTGCTTTTGTTTTTGGTTTTTGTTAAGCCATCGCAAAGTTTTATTAAAGCCAGGAAAAGAAACAGGCTCTGAGAGCAAGTCTGGGCCAAGTAAGTGTAGGAAAAGGTCATCCCTACAGCATGCGTGTGGGCCACCATGGAAGGGCAAGACACAGTGGCCTGATCCACAGTTATACTCAACAGAAATAACGGAATATACTTTTAGTTCAGGTATTTAAGAGTTTTCCAATGATTGAGCTTTTGTTAGGAAAGAGGGATTCCCAACTTTTTCCTGTCAGGAAGGACTGGAGAAGCCGGGTGTGGTAACACAAGCCTATAATCCCAGCCCTCAGGAGGCTGAGGCAGGAGGATTGCCGCAAGTTTGAGACCAGCCTGAGCTACAATGTCAGCTCGAGGCCAACCTGAACTGCATACCAAGACCCTATCTTAAAAAGACCAAAAAAAAAAAGGGCGGGGGAAGGACTGGAGAGGACATATACAGCCCGCTTCTCTAGCTTGTCCTTGATGTTCTCTAAGGGACAGTGGCTGATCTGATTGGACAGAGCACTTGCACCCATGGGCCTGGCACCTGCACTGACATTAACGGTGAACTTCCAGGATCTTGAACAACTGGACATGTGACAAAGGGAGTCCTACCAGCTCCGACCTCCCTGTGCTGAAGGTCCTCCTAAGTGATGGACGGGGTGGAGTGGAAGGGTAATAAGCATGGACAGGGGTCTGCGTGTTTCCAATTCAATGAGAGACAAAGAAAGCTGCTTTGGCCTCAGACCTAAGCCACAGTCTCCCAAGCATACAGGAAATTAGGGAACTTGCCCAGACTAAGCGAGTTTTACTCTGCTTCTCATTCACCTAAAGATCCTTGGGTATAGAACTCCAGAGGTAGAGACAGGTGAGTGGTACTCTGAACTTTCTTCCTACATTGTGAAGTCCTGCATTCAAGAGCTCATGGTGAGTCACCTTCAGGCAAACAAATGAGTCAGGACATATGTGAGAAAGGGTGCAGTTGCAGTGCACAGATCTCAGTGAAAGAGACCAATATCTTGACTTTTCCTGTGTTCGCAAGTGAGTGAAGTTTAGACCAATAAGCTTTTACTCTTGCCAACACTCGTCCTCGGTCTGAAGAGATGCACTATGGTATCAGTAAGCTTCGGTGGGAAATGAGGACACGCAGAGAAACCGCATACTCTGGCAGAGAGAGGAGGCGGCTTCAGGTCTGAGTGTCTCAGGAGAGATCTAAAGGAAGGAGCCAAAGAAGGTAAAAAAGGAAGATAAAACTTTGTTTAGGGATGGCTCTTACTTGATGTGTTTTCATTACTGAAAATTTCTAGGAGTTATTACATAGATTTAATATATATGTGTACAGTTAATTATATTTAATTCTACACATATCATAATGCTCAGAAATTTAGCTGATTTTTATCATTTAAAATCAGGATTCATGTACTGAGTACCTAAATAGATTTTCTTCCCTTGTCACCCTTCGTTTTTCCCACAATATGGTTTTTAAAAGCACACAATAAGTTCTAAAGATTATCAATCCATCATTTGCTATACATGACAGAACCTCAGATGATACAAAAGAAATCTACCTTAACTTACTCAGATGTTTCAAGTACTATTCTTAAACTATCCAAAGATGAAATATATAGACAAACCAAGTACAGCGAAAAGACAAACCATTCTTTTTAGCTTTTCACTCTACTTTTCCCAGAACCATATTTACTTTCCAGGTCGCTCCTGGGAAGCCAGGGTGGTTAGAGGTTGCCATGCTGAAGATGCCAGTGGCACAGGGTTCACTAGTAGCCGCCTCATCTGTGACACAGAGTTGGCCACGAATTCAAGTTCACTAATGAACTTTAATAGGAAACAGCCCTGGAGTCACTGTTCCTGGACGAAGCATCTTTAGTTTAGTTTTATGCTTAAACATCTGAGGACTTGATCTGATAGTATGAACCAAAGGTCACTTAAAAGGGAAATCAGGCCTGATGAGTGAGAAGAAAACCTGTGGAGAAGCTTTGAAGGTTACAGCTGTGTGGTGACCAGGCTCAAGGGCGTGGTCTTCTCATTCTTGGGAAATACAAGCCCATCAGAGCTACACCAGACAGCAAATATTGCTAGATATTGCTTAGTAGTCATCTCACATAGTACTATGTTTATGATTAGTAATGAATTTGCTCATATAAAGCTGACACCATATCACAAAATAAAATGGGTTAAATAAAAACCTTGAATCTGTGGTTCTAGAAATTTAAGTTTTAAATATCAGGACAGCCTTCTGTAATAACGGAAGCTAGCACAAATGCAAAAAATAATGGAAAGATTTGAAAAATCTACCAAAGCAAGACAATGCTACTCTGACTGGGGCTGGTCAGCATCACACTCCTTTTCCATGTCTGCACCCCTGAGACAACTGTTTGATAACCATTATACAGTAGGCAGAGAAATCAGCACACTTCATCAAACAGAACAATAAATGGTTGTGCCTACAGTAAAAATTATATTAACTTTTATAAATGCTGTAGATAGAAGAGAATAATCTTAAAAGTTTTAAAATCTGTGCTTGGTTTTCCTCTAGAATGGAGTTAATGTCAGGCAAATAAACATTATGTGACTTAAACACTGCTCTCCCTTGCCTGCAAATCCCCTTGCAATTCTACTAGGTATACATAAAGAAAACCATTAACAACAGAGAACAGTTGATGCAAGATTTGTTTTGCATATATGTCCTAAACAGTATTGGCCTGGAAATGCTTCCTGAAGAATTCTTTGGGTTGGTCACAATAGCCCCAAATCTTGAGTTTCGTGGGGGTGAGGATTCTGAGTCACTGTCTTTGACTTCCGACTACATGAAAAGACATTAACACTTCTGGTGTAACTTGCACACAGTGCAGTTCACCCAGGTAGCAATACTTCAGTGTCCCGCCGCGGACACCCAGTGCTGCTGCAGCAACACCAGCAGTAAGAGCTTATTGAGATGGCAGACTGAAGTGACAGGGTGACATTTTAATCGTTTGGTTTGTTCTGAAAAAAGTTTGAAAAGGACCACCCTCCTCCATTTGATTTAGGAGAATCTTCATCTTTAGGGGGAATCAAAAACTGTCGGGAATTGATGGAGCAGGGACTTCCAAAAGAAACAATTTCACTGTTGCTGTCTGTGGATCTGGGAGAGTCTGGAGAGACCAACTTCCAAGTATTTACATTTGCCTGAGGTCGGTAGCCCGCAGTTTTATCTATGTCATCTTCTGCAGCTGTCTCTTCTACAGCAGAGTTAACAGGGAGGCGCATTTGTGGCTTATAGCCTGCCCCAACTATGGGGTCGATTTCTTGGTCTTCCTCAGGTTTGGCCTGAGGCTGATACATGGACTGAACATCAATGTAGATGACCTGCGAAGCACCTCCTGCTTCATCCACAGCTGTGTTCGGAATTTCTTCCTCGATGATTGGTGGGCAGTAGGACACGACCGCATGGTTTTCAGGTTCCACATCAGAGCTATCTGTGGGGCGCTCGGCTACTGGGGAAATTATTTCTGTATCTTCTATTTTAGGAAGTGTTGACCGAGTTTCCAGAACCTCAACATTATTTGGGGTGCAAGGATTCATTTCCAATGTTTTAAGAGCACTGCTTCCCTAGAAATAAAATTTAAAATAGTTATTAACACTAAATACTATTGCAATGCTCCTCCTATTAGACAGGGCATATTTATTTTTTCACATCTGCTTACAAACATTTGCCTCTGCTGCTCCATAGTGCACACTAGAGCAAGGCCACTTTTTTTCTTTATCAATATTTTCTACTAATAGTAGTAGGAAAAAAAGAACATGGCATAAACAATTTAAGATTAATAACTTCAGAAATGTAGCAGATGTTAAAATCAACGCTATTTTGCTTAATACTATTTACTTGGGAGACATCTGCATATTATAAACTTTTCACAAAAGAGAAAAAGCCAGTAGTTTAGAGACAATAGTATGACAATATTACCTCGCAGACACTCTTTTGAAACTGTAATGCTTTACAATTTTCTGGATTTGGAATATCAGGGTAGAAGGTCTCCTTAATCCTTTAAATAAAGAATGATTTAGTACATTTAATAATTATAACATTATCAGTCAGATAAGTTATCAGCTTATATTGATACTTCATATGAATGTTTTTAGTGAATAACTGAAATATACATATTCTTAGTATATGATTGATCACTAGAGCTTCTATATAAGGTTCTAACTGGAAAATTAAAACAGTAGTACTACATCTAGAACTCTGAACAGTCTGTATATCTCATGAGATTGGAAAGCAAATCATTAAAATGAGGAATGTGCTCTCATCTCCAAAGAAAACTACAGGTGTTGGTGGTGCAGCTGTAACTGTAATTGCACACTGAATTCAGCAGGATCGGTCCTGAACGAGTGTGTTTGCATCTGCTATTCTCTCCACTGCACAGCAGCGTCTGCACTGTACAAGGAACAGTGGTGGTGCCCTGCACCTGTGACTGCTGGTGAAAACAGTAAGAGAGGTGACAGCCGTATGTCACGATGACATCACCTGGCAGGCTAAGGAAAAGAAAGGATATAAATCTTGGGTAAAAACTAAACGCAAACAAAACATGAGATCTGCAGTGTCATATCATACTTTTATGCAATATTTCACAAACAGACTTTATTATTTGAAGTTCCTACAGGAAAAATAACTTTGTTAATATGAACCTGATGATGTGAATCTAAAGGAAATCTAACCTTGCTTCTCATTTGGTCTTTTTTAGTACTGAAATAGTTGCTTTTAAAATGGGACTTTTCATAATGAGACTATAGTTACCAAAAATAGGCTGTTCTCTCCTACAGCCACTGCTGTGCTGATTTAGAAGCCAGTGTGGCCAAAACGCGTTCTCTTTCGTGTCCTAAGTGACCTGTTTAAGAGGACGAGGACCTGTCTGTGCACAAAGCACCCTCCCCTCAGACGCAGCCGGGCAGCTCCCGTCAGCGCGGGTGGCACCTGCTCCGCACAGCCCTGCCCACCTTCCTGTCCTCACCTCAGCCTCTCCCCAGTTCCCCAGGTTTGAGCCTCACAGGAGCCTTTCTTGCTAACTGCACCCTTCTTTCTCCCTTCCTTGCCCTCACGGCTCTCCCAGAGCAGCTTTCTGGCCAGGATCCCCACAGCATCAGGCCCCCTTCTAGGTCCCCCGCCTGCGTCCTCACTTGATGTGTAACAGTTACTGTCACTGTCCCTGTCCCCCACCGCGCTCCAGGTTTCCCAGGATCAGGCCACACACCCGCTTCATAGCAAGGGTCTTCACACTGGATGAATAAGCCATTAAAAGATCCAAACAACTTGATTTTCTAAGCGGGTCACCAGGACATGTGAGAGCATAATCATTAAATAATAAACAATGCTGAAGATACTTATTGTCATGTTTAAGCCATTTTTTGAGCACAAATGCCACTACTTTAAATTATTAGTAAAAGCAACAGGAAAAAATTTCTACTGCAATAGTTTTAACACTTTTAAAAGTTATTTTCTTGCCTAAGATTAAAGTCACTATTAATTGTGACTAAAAATGTAATTTCTAACTTGCCTAGTTAAAAAGATAGGCTTATGGTATAACACATAGAATAGTCAAGCCCTTAAGGACAATAAACACAAGTGCCCTTACCATTCTCGTTTGCGATAGCAAAGGACACTGGTCACCACTCCAGTAATGACAGCCACCGCCACAGGGATGAGAATGGCAATAATTAATCCCACAGCTGGAAAAAAAATGTTGCAAATAAAATCACCATTTTTAGCATCATGTATTACTTAAAGAGAAAAATAAATCTGTTCCAGGGACAATGAAAAACTAGTAAAAATATAATCTTCCTAATATTCTAATCATTTTGTTCTAATACTTAAAATTCTCTAAAATGGAGAGTTTCTCAATCTTGGCGTCACTGTTTGGGAAGGGAGGGTGGGGAGGACTGTCCTGCGCCCTGTAGGAGATTTACCAGCCCCCCTGGCGCCTCCCACCGAGCTCTCATAGTGCCCTTCTCCCAAGTTATGACGACCAAATATGTCATCAGACTGTTAAGAGTCTTGGAGGGGCAAAACGTCGCCAGCTGAGAACCACTATTTTAGGGAATAGTAACCTTATGGTTCTTTGCGTATGAATCATGTGAGAACTCCAACTCACAAGCAGTCGGTAAGTCTATAACCAAATTAAAGTTTTATGATGTTGGAAGATAAGTGAAAAGCCATCATTTTTCTCCACTTCAGCTTTATATTTATAAGTGTGTGGTTTCTGAAATTTTTGGCCATGTTTTTTGTTTGTTTTCAGCACTGGGACTCAAACCCAGGGTCTCACTCATGCTAGATGAGAATTCTGCCACTGAACTATATCCCTAACCCCACAAAATATTTTAAAGGCTATTTCATTTACTTTTCCCTAGATTTATTAAAAATATCACATACTAGCCGGGAGAGTGGTTTAATTGGCTGACCATTATATAAACTCAACAAGCATTTAAACTTCTAGGCTCCAAATAAATTACTAATTCATAAATTTATCAGGTACTCATTTGGAAATAAATTCAAGTATCTGACAAGAAAAATAGGAAGTTATCTCATGACCTTTAAAGATGGTATTTACCCAACATAGAAAGGTAATAAGATGCGAAACTTCTAAAAAGGTAGGGGTGGGGGCTCCTACATAAATCAAAAATTGGCTTAGAATACTGTGGTGGTAATTCCAAACTCACAGTTCTCCTTTGTCACCACGAACATGCTCTTCTCTGGGCCTAGGCCACCATCCGTGTAGGCACGCAAAACCAGGTGGTAACTTGTTTTACCTTGAAGATCAGCAATTCTCAGTGTCTTCTGGGATAAGTCAGTAATATTCTTCACCTTGATGTCAGAACGACCTAGTTTTCAAATGAGGAATATTTTAATTCATTCTAACACCATTTGAAACACATAGTGGTTATGCATACCTGTCATACCAACCATTTTTTTCCATGGAGTTGGCTGCTGGCCACCCCAGCCAACAATCTGAAGCCATGCAGAGCCACGTTCAAGTTCTACCTCTACCAGACAAGAACTACGTTTAGGCTATGTTGGGTTAGAGTTCTCTGATGCTAAAACCAAGTACCACAACTTGCCTCTGAGAGTTGTGTGAAGATGTATGGAGAGCGTGTGAAGCTCACACACCTCTGCTGGACCACCGCCTGACATACAGCAGGCAGTCAATAAAAGCCACTTCCTTTTCTGTGACTAAGAGCAGGAAAACCACTCCACTCAGGCTGATCCTGCCTGTGAGTCAGCGGCACTGATGATGGGGCAAGAGTGCAAATCAATAGAGATGACTTCAAACCACTTAGATAAAGGGTCTGCATTATGGGAATTCTCTAATGATGGATTATGAAATAGCCTTTGAATCAAAGGAAGTGTGAAGAAGTGCTTAAATTTTGTCTTGTATTTTTTAAGACTCTCAACCAAAATAACACAAGATGATAATTTAAAGAATCACGTAGTACTAATGGCTAGTAACAAAATGTAGCAGCTTCTTACCAAGCCCTCCCCTTATTCCTATAACTACTTGAAAATCACGTTACCAGCTTCTTTGGGTACATACCTCATTTTTCCGAAATAAAAGCTTAAGATTATTTCTAGAGCTGGTTCCTTCTTCATTAGTTAGCTGAAAATTCCTTATAACAGACCTTGGCACATATCTTTTCAAAAGTTATTTTATTGTGTACTTAATGGATCCATTTACTTTTAGTGTAATACATGAGTCCTTCCATTTCTGCCAATCAGCCAACCCCTGCCATTCAGCCCAGGTGTACCCTAACCATCTGCTCCAACACTGCTCCTGCGGGACAGATCACAGTACATCTCCGTGACACACAACTGCTACTCCCTTAGCTCTCACCACCCCCCATGCTCCTAAGTCACTTGCCCCTTGTCAACCACAAGATTTCTGAATTCTTTGTGGGTGCCGTCCTGCCTCTTGCACTCTCTTTTGTCCTTGTGGCTTTCTGAGGTTATTTTTATTCTACTCTAACTTTAATGACTGATTAACCATGTCTACCCAGGAATCTAGATGCCAGAATTTTAATTAGTTAGTATGTAAATTTTCTGACATTTGAGGACAACTATGCTAGACTTTGAATGTTTGTACAGTCTGATACACAGGGCTTTCTTCATCCGCAGCCAACCCTGAAGGTGTGGGAGCTGCAGAAGCCAGGGGCCCGAGGAAGCACATACGTAGCAGCGCGGCTCTCACAGTTGTTATATGCCCAGCTAGCACCTGGGTGCAGCAGTGTTGTTCTGTGCTTCTTAGAGAGGCACTAAATAATTAAAATCGTTTCTTCCCGAGAAGGAGTTGTTAATGGAAGTGAAAGCTTTCAAGCTGAAAAAAAATGATCCACTTGTGTCATGTGTCTATGAACAAGAAACATCTGACTCCCAACAGAAGTATAACTTAGGGAACTGCCAGAAATCTGTCTAAATATTTCTGTATCATAACATTTGAGAACTCTCTGAGGTGAAAGTGTTTGGACATACATTTTGTAGTTGATAAAGAATGACTGTACTTTTCAAAATTTAATGATATTCACATCCTTATTCAAATAAATTATATTTTCCAGCTCATTATAGCTAAGGGAGATGTTAGCCATGCTGACAGCAGGCTTTCTTTCTTGTGTTATAATACAGGCTCTGAAGCCACATTTTTGGATTTGTGCATTTTTCTAAGTACAAGAACACTCTTTAAAGTAAACTTCGTAAGATGCTGCGTTTAAATGATGAAAGGGTAACAAGAGATGGTTTCTATCCCATGGAGCTCAAAATCAAGGGCATCAGAATAAATGATTTAATAAATAAATGATTTCTGATAGACCAGATACGCAATATTTATTACATATCAAAAATTTTTAAATGCTCATGTTCATAAAATGACTACATTTTCATTTCCCTATTTTTCAGACAGTTTTGGAAACTGTATTAAACTGCTCAGCAGTACTTTCTTTACTTTCCTATTTATTTTCTTTTGTGGTTACTAAGAACTAAAAAACTATAATCAGGCTAGGAATTTACTTACCTGATTCCAAACCCCGTACTTTAGATGTATCTCTCTCTCCTTTTTCAAAGTAAAACAAATATCCTCTTAAAAAGCCTCTAAGCTCTTCCACAGGAATATCTTCCCATTTTACTAATATGGAATCCGCAGATGTATCTTCAACAGTAAAATTTGGTGCGACAATTGGAGCTGTAAAGTGAAGATTTTAATTACTAAAAGAAAAGTTTACTAATACAGAATGCAGTAATGGTTCACGAGCTCTCTGGCCTCAAAAGCAGCTAAACTTGGAACTAAAACTATATTCTCTATTATATCATAAACTTCCAGTGATAATCACAGAGCATATATAATGATAACCATAGACAAAAATACTTTTAGGGGAAAGAGTAAACTTCATAATACAACTTGTACACAAACACATGTCCAGGGAAACAATCTGTTCAAAATCTAAGTGGCTACTCAAGTAGACTCCATTTTTATTTCCCTTCTTCATTGCCAGTGCTAAATAATTCAGTATTTTTTTTAAACTTGAATAAATGCAAATAAAATATTTCTGACATCCACATTATATTTTAGTCTTCTCAAAGACAACAGTAAAAGTACGAAATATAAACAGTAACTGGATTAAGAATACATAAATAGTTTTAAACTTACAAACTATTTTACCTTCCTTGAACTAAACATCTTAATCTATTTTAAAAATTCAATCTTACTATTTTTCAGTTTATGACAAACTCTTAAGCACTTATTCCTTTAACTTACCCAATTCTTCAACATATCCAATTATGGAACGTAGTAACTGATATCCTTGATTTCTGCACCCATATAGGAAAAAACTGTATCTGACACCTGGCTGAAACTGATCTATAAAATGAACAAGTTAGAAAACTTCATAAATATTTATGTATGCATATATTTATATATACACAAAAGTTGGGATATTTATTTTCAGAGTCTATAATTTGTAACTTTGAAATTTCCAAGTCTAATCTTTAATAGATGTTTTATTACAAAAACACATTAGTATTTTTAAACTTAGTAAATATTTAAAGTGAAAACCACTGAGCAAAATTAAACAAATCCACTCATAGTGCAGCACTATAGGATGACCCTGTCTTGAAAAGAATAAAAGGGACCAAAGCTTACATTCTGGTCTATAAAATCAAGGGATGGTGACTTCTTCCTGGACTTGATCCAGGGTCAGTTCACTGACCTCCATTCCAGGTCTACATCACGCCTTGATAAAGCCCTTCATTACATGATGTTATTTCTGTATTGGAAAGAGTCATGATTCTACTTGTGCCCCAAGAAGCAGAATAGTAAGAGTTCTACTCTACCTTGAAACTTCAATGTTAAAGAAACTGCACCTTTAAAGTCTACTCCACTCTACAACATTGCCATTAAATACTCCTGGGCAAGTGAACTCTATAAGCCATACAAAGGAAACAACTTCACTTCAACATGCACCTTTTAAATCACTCCTCAATATAATGTAATGTGCAAAGGAGGAACACAGAAATGCACAGAACAAGGTCTCTGGTGTGGAGAAGCTGGCAGAGAGGTAGGGAAGGCCCATGAACAAAGGTAAGCATAACATGGTGTTATACTGCATGCAGGGTACACATCAGACACTGAGCCCAAGATCACAAGTGGCATCTGAACAAGGCCTTGACAGACAATTAGAAGGTCAAGAGGGCTGATTTAAGAAGACAATGTTTGCAGGAGAATGGCAGCACATGGAATTGCATTTCACATGCTGAAGCAATTGTTCTAGTGTGGTTAATACTCTATACCAGTTCTCCAATTATGTGCCTACAAAACACCAGTAGTCCACTGGTTCAAAAGTGAAATGGTCAACCACTAAAATCCTACAATTCAAAGAAAAAGAGAATAGATTTGTCTCCAATTTAACTTTTAACTTTTCTTTCTGCAATATTTTTCCTTAAATGCTTTCTATATTCTTGCATGTACTAAGTAAATATCAATGGAAAACTCAAACTCAGCCAAGTTTGTGTAGTTGTGAAACTTTTTTGGGGGGGAAAGATATGCTTACTACAGTGCACACACAAGGGTAAAATTATGTATTATCAGTATTATACAGGGTTCTGCCATTTAAGAGAGCCCGAGCGTGGGAAAGCACTAGGAACAAAAGAGAGGGAATGCTGCAGTAGACGGCTGGAGAAAAAGGAAGCAGAAAGGAAAGAGAAGTGTCTGCCACACGGTGTCAGAAGCCCAGCTTCGCAAAGCTTTGTGCAGCTTTGGATCTGCGTTCCGGGGCTCATTTGGGCAAGTCACCTAACTGTTCAGAGCCTTTCCTTCTCCGCTGCTGCAGGGCTTTGGCTCACTCACTTTGGCACATAGCTCTCTCAGGTCACCACTGTCAGACTGGCTCCTCTGTGCCCCTGCAGGTCTCAGCTAAAACTTCTATTTCTATCAACACCCTGTACACTATATCCACACGTACTCATCCCAAACGTCTTGAAAGCCTGCTGCGACAGAGCTCATCAGCTGTTCAGAAGGAATGATGATGCCAAAAAGAGGCTCCAGGTCCAAAGGACGTGGCAGATTTAGCCCATGGAATACCCACCACTGCTGTGGCTAAACGTATCGAGGGCTGCTCATGTCACACACACACCAACCCCTTGCCCTCCACCAGGGAAAGCTGAGCTCCCTGGCTCCCTGCTGTTGGTGATATAGGCCTGGGGCAAACAAAAGCAAAGGATGTTTTGTGGTCTTCTTTCTGTGACTGTTACCCATTTGTGTAATCCTTGACATACATTTTACTGCCATGTAACAGTCTCAATCCCATGTAACACATGTGCCACCATTCACCCATTCCCTTATTGCCATCCCATTCGTTTTCAGTGTTTTATGATTATAAGTAATGCTGCAGAGAACATTCTTAGAGGAAAATTCATGTTATCTGATGATTTCTTAGAATAAATTCCTGGCCAAGTATTGGAATCATGAAATCACAGGTTCTGTCTTATATATCACGCCACAGATCACCCTCCAGAAAAGTTAAAAAATTCATATCCATCCACCCAATCACCTGTATGTTGCTTTTAAATAATAGTTTTTTACAATACCTACGGTGAATTTATTTGGTTTTCCTTTTTTCACTTTTTACCTTTTATTAGTACATGTTTGTGTATGTTTGCAGTAAATAATATTTTTCTAAGAACTCTGAGAGACACTAACTCTTCCTACCAGATTCTATTACAGCCTCAGTGCTGTTTGAAGGGACTTTCTTCCAATCCATAAGGCAGGGCTCGGATCGAGATGAATTACACCATTTAATAACATAGTCACAAGTCACATTGGGGTCAGGATGCCAGGTGAGGAGAATCCTCTTTCCCATTCCAACAACCTGCTCCACTCTGAGATCATCTTCAACAAGAAAGAAAGGTATTTTATTGGCACTGAAAACACTACAAGGTAAATCATGTCAAAGTGCATAGGAGTTTTAAGAATTACTTCACTGTACACAATTACAAAACAGTGCTCAAACTAGATAAATGTTTAGCAAAGATGAGAAATGCTGCTGTTACTTTTGTTGTAACAACTGCACAGCACTTACCTGTATCCAGCAATTGACTCAGCAACTAAAGAATTAAAAGGCAACTAGGATCAGGTAGCAACAGCTGGGGGCTGGGACAGAAGATGAAAGCCCAGGAAGGGTGGGGTGAAGAGCAGGAGGATGGAAAAAAAGCCACAAGAGGACGTGGTGTGGCTACACTGGCGAAAGACACTGAATTCAAGTTCCACGAGAGCAGGTGGTGGACAGTGTGAAGAAAAGGCACACACAAAGGAGTGGAGGAACAGGCGAGTGGGCACCCTCTCCTGCTTTCCAGGAAGCCTGCTACTCGGGCAGGGCTGAAGGGTCTGACTACTCAGAGCAGGTAGACAGGGAGGATCTGATGACACAGTGAGCTGTGAAGCGGAGTGTGGACAGAGGGCCGCGGCATGGAGCCTGCAGGCAAGGGAGCAGGGGAAAGGGCTCGGTGCCGGTGTGTCTTCCCTATGCTGCCAGATGTGTCCCCCAATGAGGAAGAGGGCCCAAGGCTGGAGTGAGGAATGGGGTGGGAACACAACAGTGCAGTCAAAGTAATTTATGTATCTGATTTACACTTAGGGGTTTAAAGCTGTATTTCAGGGATCATTTCTATAGCATGTATACTTACAGGTTCAGTGGAAAGTCACAGAAACGTTTTCTGAGCAAACGTACATTCACAAAGCAGTTATATTGAATGCAAGACAACCTGGCTTTAAAGCACAGAAGGCCTTGGACATAAAACAGCTTTCTGGCTCCATATGATTAGAAACCCACAATGGAAACCTGAGCTGGGGCGGGAAAGCCTCCACCTCGGGAAACCTCCAGGAGCCATGAGGTGGTAAGGACACAGTTCACATTCTGAAAGCTGATGACCAAGCCAAGGTTAACCTCTGCAAGTTACCATCCATCAAGGTCAGAGCACTACACTCTAGGTCAGAAGTTAGCTTCTCAAGTTCACACATCTGCTTGTGGTGGGCCAGACGCAAATACGGTACCATTAGCTGGCCTTATAATGACCGAGTGGCTGCATCTGTACCTCTGCCGCTCTAGGCCTTCCCGGCCTGTCCTGTGAGCTCAGCCAGGACAGCGTCGGGCTCTCTGAAATGTACTGGCCTTTCCCCATTTCTCCCTCCTACTTTTCCTACTTTGGCCTCAAGGACAACAAAAAACTAGTTAAATAACAAGTAGTAAGAAAATGCTGCAAGCTGACCTGAGAAG
Source organism: Dinomys branickii (assembly GCA_004027595.1). Lineage (NCBI taxonomy): Eukaryota > Metazoa > Chordata > Mammalia > Rodentia > Dinomyidae > Dinomys > Dinomys branickii. The sequence continues at coordinate 35,829 of PVLD010007170.1, read as the reverse complement.
ATGCTCAGAGATCCTTACTTCCTCTAGGAGTGTTACAGAAAGGTGTTCCCAGACAGAGATAGCACAACAAAACAGGGGTAGGGAGGACTCGAAGAAGTGGCCATTGAAGAAGTGGCCATTTATTTAAAGCTCACGACTCAAAAAGGTGTCTAGATAGAGCTAAGAAGAAATTCAGCAGTCACTGCATATGGTAATCTGACTATTGTAAAATTTAAAGGAAGATACTAATAATTTTAAAACTCTATCAGTTTGTTTTTTCTTTTTTTTCTTTTATTTTAAAGACAAAAGAATGGAGACATATGAACCAGAATAAGCCATAAACAATATCAAAAATACAAAATTATACAGAACATAGTAGGGAATTAGCACTGGATGGATGCTGTATTACATAATGTTATCTTCATATTAGTTATTATACAAACATTAAAGGAAATACCAAACTATAGAGAAGACAGTAGGGAATTAGCACTGGATGCTGCATAGTATAAAGTTATCTTCACTTCTCTTAATACAAAAACGATTAAGGAAATACAAATTATAGAGAACATAGAAGGGAATTAGCTGTGGATGCTGTCCTACATAAATGTTACCTTCACATGTTACTCAGTTACACAGATGATGGCCCATTTCATCATTCAGTTTTCTCCTCCCTCATCTCCGTTGCCCTACCACTCAATCAGTCCTCTTCCCTGTGATAATAACTCTATCCCTGGGTTTATCTATACCCCTGGACTCTCGCCTTGAGAAGAAATATAGCTACCTCAGACCATACTATAGCACACATGGGTGTATACAAACTGCCATGGTTGGAGGTGGAAAAGCACCCATGCTCACAGCAAACCGCCCTGCTCTGCCCCGTCGCCGTACTATGGGTGGGGGCGGGTCCAGTCTGTGGGGCGCCCTCAAGTTTGGTTTTTCTCCCAAAGCCTAATTATAGATGGAATTCAGACTTCAGAAAAATTTTATCACTATAAAATTTTCTTATCAACAAAGCTCCCAATTAAAGCCAGTATTTTTTCCTGCCTGCCAGTTTGCAAAACAACCGAGCTTGATAGCACAGTCTCTTAGTCTTACAGATATTTGAAAACAAAATTTGAATAAACAGTTAACTATTTCTTCTTATAAGTACTCCCCACAAACATAACTCTCCAACAAGTGTGATAAAGTAATTGGATGTAGTAATTATTTTATCTGTAAGTGTACTTGTTTCAAGTCAATAGCAACAACTACTACATCTCAGTAAGAGACATTCATCTGCTGGTTCCTCCATGTGTAGTTGGGCAGCAAGCAGCACGTATGAGAAGACCGTTTTCACTACATAAGAGCATATAACACGAACTTTCTTTAATTTCTTATCCTGACTCACCAAGTCTTCATAACCACTCACCATTTGGGATTTCCATACTGGCTATTTTAGAAGGTGGTGATGAGCCAACAGAGTTCTTTGCTACCACACTGATTATGTAGTCATTTTTATCCAGGCGTATTTCCGCCTTGTGCTGAGGATCGGGGATCTCAGAGAGAGATTGTGTTTCCTCGTCTGATGAACATGATACATTATAGGAAAGGATTTTTCCATTAGCTTCATTAATAGGCAAAGGCTATAACAGAGGACAAATTTTGTTATTAAAACCTTGCAAAAAATAAGGGACTAGGCAAGGTCATCAAGTCTAAACTGAATGTTAGCTTCATAGTGACTAACATTAGAGAAGATGAAACTGCTCACAAGATGAAACACATGTGACAGATGAAACACTCAGACCTAGGTGAACTAGGAAAGTCACACTCAGGAAAGCTACACTTGCTGCAAGGATTAAGACGTACATAAAAATTTTAAAATTAAGAAAATACAAAACAAGATTTATCTTCATAAGATATCATCCAAATATCTGGTCCCTTTAAAGGAACTAGGAAGGAGATTTAAATTAATGTGAAGCAAAAACTTAAAATCCGCAGAAACACTGCTCTACTTAACAGCAAACTTTTAAAAATCTGACATGTTTCTAAAAAATAATCATTTTCTCATTTTTAAAATAGTAATGTCATTAAAGAAAAACATACAAAAATTGAAAGCAAGTAAAACTATCCCCTATTTCTACCTTTTAAATGCTCTTATGTTTGGGTATCTCTTCTAGTTGCTTTTCTACACATAGGATCTTTTTTTTTCTTAATCAATGGCCCCACTGTGACATTCATGTTATTAAATGATGTAACTCACCTTGGTCAGAACCTTGCCTTAAGGGTGGAAAAGAGTTCTTTCACTGTTCGTATCAAAACACAATTGTGTATTTTTTCACTTTTATATAAACAAATACTTGTCCATATTAATATAATTATATACATTTTCTTTGTTACATTTCATGTAGTATTTTTACCACTAAACTTGACTACATGAAATGTAAATTGTCCCTAAGTTTTCACAGCACTGAAACAGCAGTGCTTTGGTGGATACTTTTGTGCCATTTTTTTCCGTTCTTTATACTTAGGATTATTTAATCTGAATTCTCAGAAGGGCACATATTGTGTAAAAGAAAATGAACATTCAAACTTCTTTATTTATGCAGCTGAAATGTTTTTCAAAACTCCTGCCCCAATACATATGGCACCACACGAGAGCTGCTGATCCACTCCCAAGAGAAAATGTAAACAACACCTGGGATCCCAACTTGTAGCTTCTGGCTGAGTTTTTGACAAAAGAAAGGGAGAGGGAATTTAGGAAATTCTTAGGTCTTTAATAGGCCTCATAAAATCAAAGAGCGCTAAAGAGTGCTCAGAACTGAGGCCAAAGATCCTCTCCACAATGACTACAGTAAATGGCAAGTGATGGGGATGTAGGAGGCAGGTAAAAATCTCAGCAATACTGCAGACTTAGCCAATCCAGGAAATCCTGATTCCCTGACAATGGAAGTACTAGATAAATATAAATCAAGCACTTGAGATAATAGTTATTTAAATGTTCAAGGAAAAATTAGATATTTACCTTCCAGTAGATTATCAAATTTTTTCCATCAGAACTCCACTCTCTCCAAGTATCTGGTCCTTTTGAAGGAACTAGGAAGGAGATTTAAAATTTAGCACCTGGAGATACATACTGTATGTCTGTTGTTGGTATCAGTAATTGAGATAGTAGTGCTAAAATGACTTTTTCTATGGTATTTTAAATGCTCAATAAAATGCAAAGCAGTTCAGTGGCTTAAAAATGAATTTAGAAAACGAAGCAAGAGAAAAGCTAAGCTCTCGATTTCTACAAAACACAAGGTCCCAGAAAGTGGGCTAAACTCACATGCAAGGCCGCCCGTGGTGTCACTGGGTGCCACTCTGTCTTACATCTCCCCGTTTTCCCATTAGGGAGAATTAGCCATAAATCATCTAGTTAACTTACTGGCTTCTGTGGTTAAGTGTTGTTTTTCATTGCTCCATTTGCTCCATTTCCAGTGAGTTTGAGAAGAACAGCGAATCCGGAAAGTGTATATAGTATATGGATTTAATTTGTCCACAGCAACCCAGTAGCTTGGAGTTTTTAGTCCTTTGATTGTGACATTCCGCTATTTGAAAACAAATACATGTATATGCCATGTGTACGGATATATGACTATACCTACACATGCACACTTTTTGTAAGAAATCCTCCCACATAAGTAGCATAAATTAACTGAATGTCCATATGAACTTACATTTAAATACCAAAAAGAGCTTATCCACTACAGTGGATATTTTATATTTTGATTCTTATATTTTACTTCTTATATAGTAGCAAGTCAATGAAACTATGTTCTATAATAGCAATAAAAAAGATGTCTTTTTAATCCAAATATTTAATCTAAATAATATTAAATTATGCAGAAGATGATATAATTTTGATAACCAGTCAATGGCTAATGATTATGTAATAAAACAACATAATTTGGTAATCTTGGATGACCTCAAGGGCCTGAGTATTAAGTATATTATTCAGACACTATCTGGAAGCTTCCTGGAGGCGGGCACCATCTTTTATGTATCTTTGTTACTATGTCACTTAAGACGTCCAGTATGGTGCTAAATATATAGTAAATAGTCCATAGATATTTAAACTAAACCAACAAAGAGCAATTTTAAACAAATTTGAGGATCTGCATGACTCAGGAAAGCCTCTGAACTCCCATATGCTTGTTCCAAAGATTTTCTTCAGGTTTCACTTCGCAGTTTTGATTGATTTTCTGGAAATCCATAAATTTCTAAGTGAGTATATAAGTACAATATTATTTATCATGGACTTACCACAAATTAAAAAATGGTATAATATAAGTCAACCCAAATATTTAAAATGTACTAAAAAGTCATGCTTTGACTTATAATCACCAATTATAACTTGCCCTCATTGCTGCACTATGTAATTTTAAAAATCACTCTGCTCTCTGGCGCCAACTACTCCATTAACTGCCGTGGAAGGTCACAGCAAGGAGTGCTCACTCATTCCCAGAATGAGCACCAGCCACCTGCCGGGCACTATACACTGGACCTGGATACAGGCTCAGTAGTAGTAAAAGTTTAACTCACCTTCTGTAACATCCAGTGTTATAATTATTTTTAAATATTACATACAGTGCTATTGTTATGTTAGTATTGTCTTTCTTGTTTAGTAAGTTTTTAGAATAGGAAGCTTACACATATTATAAAAGAATTTTACTTACCAACTCTTGTTTTGAATTAGCTTTATTAATTTTAATTTGACATAACAAGTTAATCTTTGCAAAGTTGCCTGATAAATGCCAAAAAAGTGTAACAGCTTTTGAGTTAATATCCTTCACTCTGAATGAAGTAGGAGTATGTGGAGAAACTGTAAATAGAATTTTAAAGGTAATTCCTTTAAACATTTATTTATAAGTGAAAATGAAAGCTCCTAATTCCTAATACAACAAGTAAGAATTAAAGAAAACAAAAACCAAGCAGGTATAATTCCACCTGGTATCTATGTAATCCATAAACCACACTTTTGCTGTTGACAACACGCCAATGTTTTTGAAAGACATTCAAGGGTCTTCTTCTGGTGTTGCGAATATGGAAAAGATAGTAAGATCACAATCTCTACTTTTAAGGAACCTCTAATAACTTCTAATACACATTAAGAATAACAAACAAGGGCAAGGCATGGTGGCACATGCCTGTAATTCCAGCACTCAGGAGGCTGAGGCAGGAGGACTGCTGCAAGTTTGAAGCCAGCCTGATCTTCATAGCAAGATTCTGCCTCAAAAAACAAAACAAAACAAAACAAAGAAGGAAAATTGAAACTATGCTAGATTTAAGTGCATGGTATAAGCTGCCATAGGAATTTAATTAAATGTAGCGTGGTGGGGGAAGTCTTATAGTGAAGGTAGAATTTAAGTTGAGCATCAGAAGAAGCAGCACACTAAAACTGGCAAAGGGAACATTGAAAAGTGTTTCAGGTTGTGGTCATGACAAGAATAAAGGTACAGTGCATCACAACCCACATTATGCTGGTGACTCTCCACAGGTCAATCTGAGCGATACAAAAGAACCCTGTGGGATAAAATGGTGGGGAGTAGACAAATGCAACCATGTTCCCTGAACTTTAAATGCAGCTTTTTCATCCTGGCATAAATCAGGAAACAAGGATGACAGGAAGGGATAACAGAGGAAAGCCACTTATATTTGCAAGCAGGACAACAGGTCCACCCCTGCTCACTTGCAGGGTGTATGATAATGCACTTAGTCTAAGCCATTTCTCCCCTGAATGTGGCTCTCCAAGAGATCTCTGTGCCACTTCTCAGTGTCATGCTGAGCCTGGCCTGGAATGAATGCAGATGTTCCGGCCATGGGAATGGATGCCAAAAGGATCTAAGGCATTACACTTCTATTCTCAGCAATTCATAAATCGGGTTGGTAAAGAATTCACAAATCATCAGTAAAAAAGCAACGAACCACTGATAACATCCAATAACTGAGATGGTCCTCAAGAACATTATCTTTAGAAAAAACATGCCAACTTCAAAAGATAATAGATTTTATAATTTGATTTATGTAACACTCTGAAAATGATACAACAGATGAAGAATGGTTAGTTGTTAACAAGACCAGATTCAACTGTGTGTTTGTGTGTGTCTGTGTGTCTATGTAAAGATTCACAGAGGAACTTCCTCATGTTGTCTCTCAGCAGATACACAAACAGACAGACAGACAGATACACAGAAATACAACTCAGAAGTACGGGAGCCTAGTTCAGGAATCTAGTTACAGTATTATAGCACTGTCAATTTTTTGGTGTTAAACAGAACGTCCCCATGGGGGAGAACAAGGGAAAGGGCTCCCAAGGTTCTAATTCATTATTTTTACAACAACCAGTGAATCCAATACTATTTTAAAAGTTTTTAAAAATTGTGCATTTTCAGAAATCAAGTACTATTAGACAAAACCACTTATAGTTTCTATGTAAATGACTAATTCAAAAATTTTATTTAAATAGTGGTAAAACTTGAAGCTATTCATTTTAAAGAGTTTAGAATAAAATTTACAAATTTACTATTAAGTACTTCTAGATAAAATGATCAGTAAAGAGTGACCCCAATGGCAGTTCTCATCAATCCCATGGCCCTTTGCTGCTTCTCATGTACTCTTCAGACCCTGACTGATGCAGGAGAGTCTTACCTCTTTCAGTGATGTTAACTAGTATTGTTGATTCTGATCGCCCAAGAGGGTTGTGAGCATTCAGAGTAAAATTATATATTTCTTGATTTGGAATCATTTCAAAGAATACCCAAAAGCTTTCATTTGTAGGTACTTCAGCATTTTTAAATGTAACATATTTTCCTGAAAAACTGAATTAAAAGAAAAATAACTGTGAAATGACAAGATACAAATGTTTCTAGGGAAATGGGTAAATTTCTAATGACCTTTATAAGATTACATGATTTTTACAGTGTACATGTTTAATTACAAGCATATTACACAGTAAGAGAAGAAAATCTATACAGTATAGAAAATAATCAGCCACCATGCAGAAGCAGACTCTGCCTACATCTGAAATTCCTTCTTCTACATTTTTAAAAGAGAAGGTAAGAGATTGTGGTCAAGCTGCAGTTTTTATAGTACATACAATTTTCTATAGATTATTCAGTTTCATATCTTAACTCATAATAGGGATGAATTACAATATTCTTTATGTCATGTATCATGTGTTTCCAAAATACTTGTCATCTAACATCCTTTCCTGGTTACCATTACCTTTCAAATAAAGTGTAATTTGTACTTCGTGGGCCCACCAATGCTGTTGGTCTTCCTGGATTCCAGCTACAGACAATTTTTTCTAAATCATGTGTTTCACAATTCAGTTTTTGAGGAACATCAGGTGGATCTAAAGAAATAAAATGTAGTTACACATGATTAAATATGTTTCCTGTTAACATAGTATTTTATAAAATCTTAACATTTGGCATACCTACCTTAAAAAAGAAATCACTAATTATATTGTACTTTTGAATAATATAGAAATTATTTTTTAACAGCATGTTTTGTCAGAGTTCTTAATATATTAGAAATGGTAGATTAAAATATATTAAAATGTGGCTCTTTACTTGAAAATGACCAATATCAACTTGAGAAACCAAATCTTATTTTCCTTAAACCTTATTTCAGAATTGACCAAATCTCTCAAAGAAATCTTTCTAATAAATCAAGTAAAAACAGGTACAGCTTAAAATATTTTTATTTAGCATCTATATATTCTGATTTATAAACAAGTATCAACCCTATTAATAGTCAATACAGTTACTGTTATGGTTTGGATGTGGGCTGGTGTGTTTGGAAGGTGACTGGACAGTGGGACACTACACTCACAGGGGGATTAGTCTGCACAAGTTCATACCTCACTTATTAGGGAGCCAGGCCCAACTCAAGAGGCATGTCACTGGGGCGTGACCCGGAAGGATATGTTTCCCACACTGCTCCTTTTCTCCTTCCTTTCTGGCCACCACGGCCTAAGCAGCTTTCCTCCACTGGCCCTTGCTCTCTGCTTCCTGACCACCATGATGTGAGCAGCTTTCCTCTGGCAGGCGTTTCCACCATGCCATTTCCGTATATGATCCTGCCAATCACGGACCGAAACTGAGCCAAATTAAACCTCTTCACCTTCAAACTGAGGATGTCAGGTATTGTGTCTCAGCCACAACAAAGTGACCAAGACAGATTTTGGTACTAAGAGTGGGGTGGGGTGGTTGTCATAACTATAATTGACCATATGGTTTAGAAGCCTTTGGAGCTACGCTGCAGGAGGAATGTGCAAAGTTCTGGAGATGCGGGCCAGAGAAATCCTAGAATGCTGTAATCCAAGCTTGATGTCAGATTCTGGTCAGAGCTCAGAAGATCAGAATGCTAATAGAAATGTGCCTGGTAAAGACCAAGCACAGGAAGTTTCAGCTGGGAATAAAGGCACCACTGGCAGTTGGACCAGAGGCCTTGTGGGTTATGCTGTAGCAGAAAATTTGTCCACATTGTGCCCACGTTTGGAGGCTTTGCAGAATACAGAGCTTAAGAGCAATTGCCTAAATAATCTAGTGGAGGAAATTTCAAGGCAGTCCAATGTTCAGGCTGTGGCATGGGTACTGCTGGCAGCTTTCAGTCAGTTTTAAAGTTAAAAACAGGTGCAAAAAATCCACTTAAAAAGTTTTCGTTTTTGTCAGAAAGAGTTGCTCTTGCAAAGCTGAAGCAATGAGAACAAAGTTGCTAAAAAGATTTGCATTAAAAAGAATCCAAGTACTTTCCTCAACACACTAGGAAAGATGGCTTGAGGGCACCTCAGAATCAACAAGATGCCACAGGCTCAAAGGTTCAAAAGTCAAAGACCTGGCTTTGAAAAAAGAACCCCAGAGATTGTAGCTCATGCAGAGAAAATTAAAGAAGTGGTCCCCCAAAGTTCAGTCATCTAAACAAGCACTCAGAGGCTGCTGCAACCATGATCTAAGGTGATTGGACACTGCTTGAACTGGAGGTAGACTTTGGCGTTATCTAGATGTGCTGGCTTATGGGCAGTGCAAGAGTTGCAACAATAGTGTACCAGTTGTAGTGATCTAGGGGGTTTCAACCCAAATTTCAAAAGAAGACCTAGGAAGTCAGCCAGTGTGTCCCTGAGAAGGCAGTGTGTCAACCTAACAGAGTGAAACTGAAAGTGCAGTGGAGACCGCAGGTAGTTGGAGAAGACTGAAACAGAGTATCTGCTGAAAAAAGCTTTAGGTAGTAAGCAAAGCTAGCCCAAGAGAGAAGCCATGAGGGCTTCAGCCTGCAATGCTGTAGGGAGGAGGGCCACCCAAACCCTTTGGAGGTCACATTTCACCAGAACTTGCGATGAGTGTTGGACACAGTGATACAGGAATTAATATTTCCCCAGATGGGTTTTGGTCTTGCAAGGTGATGGGATCACGGGCATTCTATCATCAGTTATTAGTACACTGATGAGTTCACAGCTAAGCCGATGTTAGACGATGAGGCCTAGTTGGAGGTGGGTCACTAAGGGCATGAACTAGAAGGATATGTCGCCCTCGCCGGCTCCTCCCTTCTCTCTCTGCTTCCTGGTCACCATGACCTGAGCAGCTTTCCTCTGTGGAGGCTCTCCCACCACGCCATTTCTGCTTTTGAGCCTGACAGCCATGGAATAAAACCTCCGAAACTGTGAGCAGAAATAACCCTCTTCTCCTTTCGTCTGGGGTGTTGGGTACTGTGTCTGAACAATGGGGAAGTGACTAAGCCAAATGCAAAACTGTCCCTCTGGCCTTGCTGAGGCGGACTAAGAAAAGAAAAGCAGGGGTGGGAGAGTGTTTTTGTAAGAACTTCAAATGAAAATGCTGCAGTCTGACATTGCATATTATAGAAACTGACATTTTTATAACCATGTTTAATTAAACATATACAGAAACTGGAATTCCCTACTGTTATATTTACCTAAACTATCATTCACTTTAGGTTAAAGTAGTTTTAAAAAGTTACCTGTTAAAATATTCTGTGAAATAATTTATAAAGATGGGATTTTTAAACAGTCCTTCATTTATCAACCAAGACTTAGATAATTTACACACCCTCCACAGAACAGGGGAACCCCCTTTTGTAACTTTTTAGGTAGTATTAAGAGGACTAACCATGGCTGAGTTAAAGTTTAACAATGAGCATATTTATTTTGGAAACTGTCTTAAATCTGTCTTACAACTAAGACCAAACTTTCAACTACTTATTAAAATCACATTCAAATATATTTGGGATTTATTCAACATGTTTTAGGATTTGGCAAATATATTAAGCTGCGATATTTAAAATACAAGTAATAGGAAAAATCTAAAAAAAACTATAGAGGGTTAGAAAGAGAAAAAAAATGAAACGATAGTATTTGAAATGCACTGATATTCTTTTCTTTCCTCCGAAAGAATCAACTAGTGTTAAGTAAAGGCTATGTATACAAGGTGCGATAAAAATGTGTGATCAATGTTTAATACAGACTTTATTATAGTAAGATATGCTGCCATGAATCCCCTAAAAATACTACCCTTTGCTTCAAACACACTTATCCCACTATTCTTGGTGCTCTCTGAAATAGTTTTGAAGTCCTCCTTTGTGAGTGCCTGTATAAGATGTAATCAAAAATACGGTGAATTCTGCTATGCAGTGCCATCCAACTGAAAGGCAGGCTCATTAAACATTATGGTGTTTCTTCATGTGTCTCAATCAGTGGATCTGTCGCCAGGTGACTTCTGGCTCTTCCTCAAAGCCGAAGTGATCGCGGAAGGCGAACATTTCAAACTGACTCTGGACAATGGGCAGCCAGGACAGCTAACTAAAGACACTCATGAAAGAGGATCCACAGCTGCTTCAGAAAGTGGCCGGAATGGTGGGGTCCGTGTGCCTGACGGACGGGGGTAATGGCAGTGTGTCTTTTATTTTTATGTTTAAATATTCACCATGGTTTTTCAAATCCACCACATAAATCAAGTAAATGTTTATAAACAAATAGAAAATGCGATTAAAATAACATTTTTAATAGCATCAGAAAATATCAAGCACCTAGGAATAAATTTACCAGAGATATACAAGACCTCATATCAGAAAGATAAATTAATAAATGGAAGGACATACCATGCTTATGGTTTGAAAGACTCAATATTATAATAATAAAAATTCAACAGGTTTACATAACATGTGTGTTTAAATGAAAAATCATATGCTGCTTCTAAAATTCTTTTCAATAAATTATGGATTAAAATAATATTCATAAAGAAAATAAATAACTGAATCATTACCTCTAATTCTCTCCAAAACCTCCTCTTGTAAGTTTCTAAAGAGCTTCCTCTCTAGGGAAATGTGACTGTAGTTCTAAGTTGACAAACGCCAAAAATAGAGTACAACCTCCAAGTATAATAAATGAAGTTTAAATTACTAACTTAAAAGGTTGATTCTAGTACTATAATAACAAAGTAGAAATAAATAGAAATGGAAGCAGTACATATTCTCAGATTTAAAATTTTAACTTTCTTTTCATGCTTTTAAGTGGATAGCTCATTTTTTAGCACTATTTACCAAGTAACTTCATTATATATACCACTGGTTCTCATCCTAAATGCCATGATCTTTTGCATGGAACTTTGTAAATTATCTCCTAAACACATTACTAGGAAGACAAAAGAGAGTAACATTACAGCGTTCAAGCTGAGAAGAGCATCTAGGCCTGGTTAGTCCATGGAACTGCATCAGCATCTCAGTGTGACTCACAAGCATCACAACAGAGTGAGCGAAAGATGAATAAGAAATACAAGATTCACTCAATGTATTTCACACTTCATTCAAGAGACACTCAGAACAAACTCAGCCTTTTATAAAGAATATAGCCAAGAAGGAATCAGTGTGAGATGCAAAGCCAACAGGGAGGGGGCAGAAAAACTACAGCAAAGCTGAAAACTCCAAACATACTTACTGTGGACACTTAACACAACGCCGCAACAGGCAGGACAGCCCACCACCACAGGTTTTGGAAATGTTTAGACTGCAAGAGTGAGCATTTAATAAATGTGTCCCTGAATAACACAGCATATGCTATGTACAAAGCACAGGGACAGAGTATGACTTCTTGCCTGTCCTCCAATCTTCCTGTTTTCCTCAAATATGTTAGTTGAAAGCCAGAGAAGACATACTATTGAAAGATTTTGTCTAAAATCATTACAATTTAAGTATTTAAAAACAGGTATACTTTAGGTTGGAAACTGCTTTATATGAAATAATTCCTAAACAATAGAGGATTAAGAAATACTATATACCAATGACCTCTGAATTAAAATAGTTAACTAAGAATTTAAACATTAGCAGTTATGTGTTTTCCATCTTATTTACAAAGTAGAAAACAAGCTGAGGATTCACCGTAACACATGCAAGAATTCTAGGTTCTTTGCGTATCATTTATACTAAAGAACAAAGAAATAAGAAAGAATGATTCTGCAGGCAAAGCACCAACGTATCAAAGAGATCAAATCAGGTTAATAGCAACTCTTGTTAGAACTATATACTTACATCCTGCAAAAATAACTGTTCCGTATATGTAATCTTCTGTTGTGAAAATCACATTTGTTCCACTATTTTCAGAAACAGTAATATTATGGATCTTGATGGCAACATTTTCCCCATCAAGATGGATAAGAGGACAATTTTTACTGCCAATCTGTGCCAGTAACACTTTTTCTTGACTTATACAACAAAATGTTATGTCTGAGCCTACAAGTATTACATTGTCTTGAGGAAAAACCTTGGTTTGAGAATCAGGAGTCCCTAGAAAGAACAAAAATAATTACAAGTATTTTAGAAGTTTTCTACAAAAAATATTCTCAGTAATAAGCCCTTTTTTCCCCAAGACGACCTATAAAATAATCCAGGTTATACAAAACATACTGTTTGGTGTTTTGAAACAACAGTGACCCAAATATGAGGCATATCGCTTATGTTCCAAAGAAGCAAGGCACATATAAGAAATAAAATAAACTGTGTATAACTTATGTATTGAAAAGGGTAACACTGGGGGGAAAAGGCCTAAGGTTACAGGGTAATGCTTAGTAAGTCAAAGGTTCAAATTCAGTGGGTTTAAATACACAAGAGACAAATGCACACCAAGAGAGGTTGTGGTAGGAAGATTGCAAGTTTGAGTCTGACCTGGGCAATTCACTGAGACCCTGTCTCAAAAAACAAAAAAAACAAAAGCCTCTCAACTCTGAAGATTTGATCCATACCTCACCAGCCCCATTGCCACACATCCTAAATGGGATTTTTCATGACCTCTCTTCTTTCCACCTCCCACTCACCTCTTCACTGCAGTTTGGCTTCTACCCATACCATTCTACTACGCTCAGTCCAGTGGTCCCTTCTCAGTCACCATTCCTTTGCTTTCTACCGTACTTAGGATGCTGTTTAATGCCTTCCTCCTCAGAACCTACTTCTTTCTTGGGTTCCATAACACTAGACGTTCCTGGGCTGTTAGTCCTCTGACTAGTGGCTTTCCTTGTCTCCTATTGCTTAGGAGATATACATGCTCCTAAGGAATGTGTCCTTGACTTCTCCTTCCAGTCATGTTAACCTTCAGGATTTAAAAATCTCACACACATCACAGATGTCAACCAGGACTGTCCAGTTGTACCTACTCACACTTAGATGCCAAACTTACACTTCCAACTGCCGGTGTGGAGACTCTTCAGTGCTGAAAGCCCAGTGTTCAAAAACAAACATTTTCTTTCCCATGCAACCTGTTCGCACCTTTTTTGTCTCAGACACTAGCATCACTAACCATTCAGCTGCCCACCCTAACAGGCACCTTTGGCTCTATTTCTCTCTTGCCAGTGGTGTTTTCACACTTTCCCTCCCTTTTCGTTTCTAAATCCAAGTATCCTAGCTTACATTTTCACTGACCTTTGCTCAATAGATTCTTATTTACCTGCTTGCCTGCAGCTCTTCCTTGCTCTGATTATTTCTGCACACAGTCACGAGGGAGAGCTACCTCTTGCAAGTGCCAGTGTTTTTTAGGACATTTATTGGCAAAGTTCCTCTTAATCCTCCTCTACCCTGACAGCATTCTGCTTGGATATAAATTCTGTTTAGTGGACAGATGACTTTTTTTTTTGTATGTTTACAGACTTCCATATTCTCTACAATAACTATGTGCCTTCGAGCGCTGTCTGCTGAGGCCCAGAAGTTGGGAACTGTATTTTCTTAAAATATATCAATTTGATCTCATTTCCAACAATACATTTTTATATTACTCTTCAGTGCCTATTGTAATGATTTTCATATCAAGATGGTTATTCAGCCACTCAGGAAGTCTTTAAAAGTACAGACTCCTGAAGTCTATCTCAGAGTTCTTTAATCTAAAGCTCCTAGGATGGCAGAGTTAGAAGCCCCCATTGGTCCTCATATAGCTCCTGAGATTTCAGAGGACAAAGAGTGTACACTAAACACTTTTCAGCACTGCGTTTGAAACAAAAATTCTTTAAATACAGCTTACAAGAAATGTTCTTCACTGGGCTCCAGTTACTCCACTCCTTCTGACCAGAGAAATGAAGAGAGTCGATGCAGCACCTAATTCTCACATGATGAATGGCACACTCCAAGGGCATGTCTGAGGCCCAGCGCCAGTGATGGACTGTATCTCTCCCATTCAAAGTAGTGTTGAAAGTCACCTAAAAAGAAGTCCAAATAAAGTTGTATTTCCAAATAGTGATATGTTCTGTTTTCTCTTAAGATCAGAAAACCACAAAAGACCATATCACCAAGTAATCGCCAATAAATAAGTAAATGGTCTGTCCTTTTGTACAACTATCTAGGTTTTTTTATAAGGCACATCAGAAAAGTTAAGAGTAACAATCATTACACAACTATGTTCACTTCAAAAAAAAAAACAACTATGTTCACTTCTTAAATGGCAAGCCCTACTGCATTATCATCTAGGACACTGATACTCATTAAAATGATACTACCTAAAAGATCTTCATGTTTTCATGGAAGGAAAATAGTTAATGGGTTTGCAGCTCTAAAATCAAGGAGGGCAGCATTTCAACAAAATAGTTTTAGACTGATCTCATTACCACATATATAATAACTTTAATACATGCACTCTGTAGTTTAAAATTTCTTTTAAAAGAAAATATCTTACTTCTTAACAGTTTAATTTACATGCAACTTACAGTAGTATAGGATACTAATCTCAATTGTGAGAAATAGGCAAGACTGCAATCAAATTTTGAAGACTGACTAAAAGATACCTTGTGAGTTTCCATTAAAAGACAATATATTAAAGAAATGTATTTTCCTTTGTCTTACTCTGAATAAATAGATTTTTTTAAAGGCATAGAAGCACAACTACAAAAAACAAGACATGTAGCAATACTACTAAAATTTCAGAAGCTGGAAAGTAGATGGATAATAGCAATTGACTTAGAAGTCCTAAGAAAGTAGAATCTTACATCTCCAATGGGAAAGCCAGGAAACCACTTAGTTTATATCACAGAAGCTCCAGAGAGCTGGGGAAATGGCTGCATCACCCTGGAAATGCTGGCTGAAGTGGGGCTCAAAGGGGGAGGATGGCTTGAAGGTTGTCTGAAGACACGTTAGATCCCCTGCTCACCTTGGCAGCAGAATAAAAACTTGTGTTCTGGGACAGTTAAGTAGAGTCCTTCTGGAGCAAGTGGAAATAGGGGACACCACACCAAAAACAGAGACTGCTAACCTGGATCTTCCTTCCCTCTTTAGCTCTTATGACACTGGTAATCATATTCAGCATGCATACATTTGTGGCATAGGAACAGGCTAAGATAATTACCTAAAATAAAATCAGAAGTTTGCCAACTAGACAGCCCAATTATCCAACAATGAAGTCCTAGTCAACAAGTCCCTTTAAAGCAAACCAAAGTTCTGATAAGATTTCAGAGCCTGTCATTTAAATGTAAGTAGCAACCAAGATGACCAATAATACAGAAAGCAACCTAATATAAAAGTCAAAAGCCAAAATAAAGAGAAAACATGACTTGAAGAAATATGGTGTGAAGAAAGAAAAACAAACCACTGATACCCTCAGGCTTAAGAAAAGATAGTCCACTCATGAAACATGAACAAGTTGCACTTAAAAAAGAACAGAGTCTTTCTTAAAGTTACTTCTTAAAAATGAAAAATACACTAACAGAAACTTAATAATAGGACTGCATGATAAAGTTTATGAAAAGTTTCTCAAAATCAAAGCAAAAGAAGACAGAAAACAGGAAGGATAAGATGATGAGAAGACCAGTCTGGAAGAACCGACTCCTGAAGAACAAAAGTTCTAAGAAAAAAGGAGAAAATAGGAAGAAATGAAATAAGTTCCTAAGCTGACAAACCAGACTCAAAGGGACCTAGTGAGTTTCCAGTGGAAGAGTGAATATCCAGACAGCCACAAGAAGAAACAATGGAACATTGCTTTCAAAATCATGATAAAAACCTTCTAACCTATCATTAAATACTTAGTTAAACTAGAAATCATATATTAAAACAGATAAAGATATTTTTAGAAATGCCATGTCTGAATGTTTTCATTTGGTAGCATCTGACACTCCCACTAGTAATGTATGTATATTCTAATTGTTCTGCATCTTCACAAAAATAGCAGTTGTTAGGTGTTTTAATTTTTGACAAATAAATCACATCTGCAAGCTAGATATTACAGACAGTAGAATATATCTTAAATAACAAATGCCTATGAGAATATATGCTTCCACCAAAATTAAGAAGTAAGAATATAGTAATACATGCTATTAATCTATTAGGAGATTTAGGAAAAAAGGATCCATCCTAAGAAAAAGGAGTAAGGAGCATCTTAGATGTTGACAGAGCCCCTGGTACCATTAACTTCCCAATGAATGAGCCAAACAACATCAGTCTGTATTGAGTGGGCTACAGGCAGGCGCACATACTAATTCCTTTCAGCATAGGGCTGCTTGTAGAGGCTGAGACTGCTAGGATCCCTGCGACTCCTCTGACCATCAGTTGCTGGGGCTATTGTCATGCTGTCTGCTATATACATATCTGTGTCTAGTGAGTCCTTACGTGAGAAGGGCTAGGAAACCAGAGGTCCTTATAGGCATTTATGCACAAAGATAAACTAACAAAATACACCGCATATTTACAACCTGGAGAGAATTTAATGAACTGAAGGAGTTTTTTGTTTGTCTGTGTTTTTTTGGTACCAGGAATCGAACTCAGGACATCACACTTGCCAGGCAGGCACTACACCACTGAGCTAAGTCCCTGGCCCTTTAGGAATGAAGTGATCAAGCAGAGAAAATTAAAAAGAGATAATACAAGAAGTTCTATAAAAAGATAAAGTTGTGAATAGTGTTTGTATAACCATAATGCAATAAATATTATTTTACCATAATTATAACTGAACTATGTTAGGAGAATACAGGAAATTGGGAAGGTGGGGATGACTGAAGAGGTTCCAGGGAAGAGGGGACTAAAAATGTAAGAGGGCTGGGGGAGAGGACTGAGTTCTCTGTTCTGTCAAGTGCCTCAAATGTAATGTAATAGTGATGACCAAGAGCCTTGGTCAAGCTATTCCAAAATGATAGATTTTATTTTGTGGCAAATTATGATGCTACTACTTTGTAGTAGTAATTCTGACTTATATAATGATATTAATTACCATTGTAAATAAAAATGACATTTTTTACTGTGGACCTGGAGCAATTTCCCTCATTCAATTTTCCTGTTTTAATTTGTTCTTTCTTTCTTTTTTGGGGGGGGCTCTTGCTATTCTTTTCTCACACAAAGATTTCTCCCTCAGATCAGAAAATTCCTGTACCTACCAATGTGGTATGTATCCTGTAGAAATTAGTTACATAGTTTTAGAGTAATATTTCCTTTCATTTAATTTTTACTTCATTCACACTTGAAAAAGTTCCCTCTTTATGCTAGTATCCAGTTACTACCCATCAAACTTTTCAAAACCATTACTCATTACCTCTTAGCTGAAAAGAAAAATACAGAGCATATGAAAATTATTCATAAGCAGGATTAAAAAATTAAAGCATGTTCTAAACATAAGAACATATTTTAGATTCTGAGAAATTGAAGCTTACTGATTTCTCATGCATTTGTGACAGATTATGATGCACTTATTTTGTAGTAGGAAATTTGATAACCATCATGGCTAAATATGTCTTAAAACATTTATTCTTATGTACAATGTTGGACACAGACAAAAAAGACTAAAAGTACACTTTCAATTTAAGTAAACAGATGCGTATTAAAAGGGTACAATGGAGCATAGAAAGATATTTCCTGTGTTTAAGTGACAGAATCTATGCTGCTCTGTAATTTGTTAAATTCCCTTTAATGATGACACATGTGATTTCTGAATCATAGCATATGGTTTTTAATAACCCCCATAAGATACTTTAGCTACTTCCTTAATAATCATATTCATCGATACCACCCTAAAAATGATGTTTTAAAATTTCTTGGCTTCTGTAATGTCATAGAAAAAAAAAATCTACTTTTGGTCAAACTTACTAATTCTATGAGCTCCATACTATCTTTACGTAGAACTTTGATTTCCCAGATGACACTTGAGTCTTGAGGAAAAACAGAACCCTTGTCACGCCACTTCAGGTGTAATGTAGAGGTTGAGAAATCAGCGGACAAATTCAAGATCTCTGGAGGGTCTGGAATTAAGGCTTAAGAAAAGGAAACAAAAGAGAAAATTTAGCAAAATAAGTAATGATATTTCATACTATATTCCCATTATCAACTATTTTAAAACTATTTCTTGATCAAAAATAATCAAGAATTCACATCAAACTCTCAAACTTGTTACTAAAAGGGGAAGAATAAGTATATTTTTATTTGTATGG
Organism: Dinomys branickii; assembly: GCA_004027595.1. Lineage (NCBI taxonomy): Eukaryota > Metazoa > Chordata > Mammalia > Rodentia > Dinomyidae > Dinomys > Dinomys branickii. The sequence continues at coordinate 16,939 of PVLD010007170.1, read as the reverse complement.
GTAGCTCCCAGTGATTTATTAGGCAAACTAGAAATAAATCATTGTATGGCTGCTTGAAATTCGTAATACATTTTCTAATACAAACAGCACTAGTTCCTGCAAAGCTCTATAGTCACCTGGTCTGGGACCTCCAATTAGGCAACAAAACAAGTCCTTCACATGGCAGTAGGTCAAACCTAAGAAAATGATGAAACATGGAAAGCTCGCTTGGGGAAAGGTTTCTGAGTGTTTTCTCAGAGCCTTCTCACTCATCTCCCAGGCCTGGCCCCTCATGCAGGGGGATGCTACTCAGTTCAGGAATTTTATGTGCTCTGTCTGGTGACAGACACAATTCACGAGAAGCAGAAGTAATAGTAAGACACGGTTAGAAGCCAATGTGCCGTACTGCCCTGTGGGAAGTACAGAATAAAAGAAAAACTTCAGAAGGGATGGTTTAGTAGTGGTTGGCCACACAACCTAAAGAAGAGTGAGGCAGGAGTTACGGTTATCAGTTAAGGACTGCTGCAGAAATCCTGTCTACAATACTACTACTACTTCGGGGTACGAGGTCAAGTGTGGAAAAAAGTGAAGTATGTTGTACACTTCAAATAAATGATTAAATCAGACATATGAAGAGTTCAGTGTAACGAGAAACAACCATGACCCCGCCAAGGTTCCTGCTCAGAAGGCAGCAGGAAAGGAAGAAGGAATGAGGAGCTAGTGTGAAGGTACAGAGGACTGGCTGTGTTGAGCAGGAATCCAGAATGCAAAGGCACAGAGTGCAGTGTCCTGAAGACACTGGGATGCAGACTCAGAGGAACTTGCTGCATGTAGCTGAAGAAAGGGACGTGAACACACAGACCTGAAATGGCTAACGCTTGTTGTAGAGGCTGCCGGTATACAATTACATCTTCAAGGAACACACACATACACACATGCGTGCACACACACACACACACTCACACACACAGAGCAAGATGTAGAGTGGGAATATCAAGGAATAAAAAGGAACCAGAGAAAAAATCTAAGGTCACTGAGCTAGAAAGAAACACTGGCATTTGGGCCACATATGGTAAGTCTCTGACTTAGCAACATTTGAGTTGCGAACTTTCACAGGTGTAATATATCAGACTTACTCACTTTGTCAGCTTCCGAATGAACCTGACTTAAAACAATTCTTGGGGAATGGAACTTATTCCTAAGTTGGGGACTTATTGTATAACAAAGAAGATAGAAGAGGACCAAGAAAAAACCACCTACAGGAGTGATGGCATTGTACCACCAGGAATTTGCAAAATAAGTTTGAGAGGGTTGTAAATTCAGAAGGTGAATTAATGAAAAAGCAGAGACAAAACATGCTCAGAAGTTTAGGCTTCTATCGGAAAAACCAGTACACTAAAATTATGTCAGAGAAAAAGGAATGCATCCTTGAGAATGCCCTGATCTTCCCACCCATTAAGGAATAGTAAATCACTGAAAATTTTGGATCAACGGAAAACAAGATGAGTGTGCCCATTCTATGAAACATAGGCTCTCTGCTAAAAGGGACAGAGTAACTTGGATTCTCTTGCATGTTTTCTGCTCAGAGGACAGTAAAGTAAGAGAAAGAGACACCCAGAAATGCACTCTTTCTTGCCTCACTTCTAGTTAATCCCCATGAAGTTCAAGAGCCAATTAAAGCCATAACAAACTACAGCAGTGTGCCAGGGCAGGGTCGCTGCAGTGCTAAACAGTAACAACAACAGAAGAAACTGCTATAAATTCATCAGTTGCAGTGTAGGAACTTAAAACTGAGCTCTTACAAATAATTATACTAAAACTTTTTAAGTACAATATTCTACCCTGCGTTTACCTGAAGTGCTTAGGGCTGTATAGGACTAAACACATGTAGATTTAAATCTAAACTATACAACCAGGTCCAAGTTACACAGCTACACACAGGTAATAGAGGATGCTTCAAAGAAGTCTTAAGTGAAAAGCTGCTCGTGAAAAAAGAAAAGTGTGACAAATGAGAAGCAAGCAAGTGAGTTAGTGCCAGGAGAGGGAAAGTTCAGGTGCCAGTGAAACCAGAGAAGAGCAAAAGGCTTGCAAGAGTGTCACCGACCCTCCAAAGGATTCAAGATGGCACAATGCATTAACCTAAACATTATCCAAAAAAAAAAAAAAAAATTATCAAACCTGGGGACATTTAACTGATGCAACACTAATCCATTAAAATGCCCCCCCAACCCACATAATTTACATTTCTCACATTTGAGTAGAAAACAAGGGTCATGTTCAATATTTTAAGGAAAATACAGTAATACAGTAATACAATGATGACAAATGAAAGGATTTTTAAAATCCTTTCAAAAGAAACTTTTTCTTTACAGCAGACATGCAAGTTTCCCCCAAGTTCCCACGAACTGTCATCTGTTTTTCCTCTGGGCTAAAACAGACATCTGAGGACAATTTTCACTTGCTTTCTAGAAACTCCGAAGTTTTTAGACAGGAAGGAGTTTAATGAAAATCTTGCTTATGTTCTTAAAAGCTCGGACAACTTACTCATCACCTACATGCTTGCTCTTCCTTAGAACATCAGATGTGAGTCTGCCTAGCTTTTGCTTTTCATTTGATTCACATTATTTATCCTGCCTCAGAATGATCTAAATTTTAAGGTTATTTTAAGAAACTGAGACAACAAAATATCACAAAGACTTTTTGTATACATGTGTGCTTTCCCTTTTTAAGTATAAAGTTGTGTGTGTGTGCATAAGACCTTTTTCTTGTTATCAGTATGCTTTTGAAACCATCTTCAGACCTGGAAACCATCTTCATTTCTCACACTTTCACTTAGTAACAAATTATCCTTTACCCTACATCATCTGATGCACAGCTTTATGACCATTTCAGAGTTTCTCCTGCATTCAATAGGTGGTCAGAGATTTGCAGGTATACTGTGATGATCTGAATGTTTGTGTGTGTCCCCTCCTGCACCCACCTCAAGCTCCTATATTGAAATGTAACCCCCAAGGTGATGATATTACAAAGTACAAACTCTGAGAGTTGACTGGATCATGAGGACTCTGCCCTCCCAAGTAGGATCTGTGTCCTTATAAAAGAGGACCGAGGAAGCTTCCCCCAACCACCACCCAAATGTACCATCTATGAGAAAGAGGCCATCACCACACACCAAATCTGCCAATGCCTTGTTCTTGGACTTTCCAGCTTCCAGGTCTATGAGGTATAAATTTCTATTATTTATTCATTACTCATTCTAACATATTTTGTTACAGACGCCCAAAAAGATCAAGACATATATAACTTCCCTATTTTACATTCACCTAATCTGCTTTTAAATTTTATTATCCCAATACCATTAGTGTAACCACCTCTGGTCCCCCTATTATTTAAAATGTTACTGATAAGTTACACGACTATTATAAAAAGGAATTATGACTCAACTGTATCTGTCTCTACTTTCTAACTGGCAAGCAGCTTCCTAGCTGAGAACACTGCATACTGAAACAATCAGATACCACAAACTGACTGTCTTACACACTCATATGTATTCTCAAAGTTTAGAGTAAAATTTAGATTCCTCATACCTTAATATAATTCCAGATAGAAGAGACATTTAAATCAAAATGACAGCAAACCAAAATTTCACAAAGCAAAACAGCAAGATATCCTATTATATTACAATGAAAACACGTACCATGAAAAATATCATGTTTTAAAAAATAATAAACTCAGTGGGACTGGGGATGTGGTTCAGTGGTAGAGCTCTTACCTTGCATGCACAAGGCCCTAAATTCAATCCCCAGCACCACATACATATAAAAAAATCAGTAATAACAATAATAAATAAATACATTTAAAAATACTCAGAAAAATATCTGCAGCAATTATGATAGCTAATAAATATAGAAAATGATGAATAACAGAAAATTTAAGAAAGATACGAATTGGTAGCTCAAAAAGAATACAACTGACACAGTCTTTAAAAAGTATAACATATGAAAAAACAGCATCGATCTAATGTGGGAGCAGCCATTCAATTTAAATGGCAAAAATTAAAGAGATGGATATGACCCAGTCCTTGTAATGATGTGTGAAAAGAAATTCATCAACATGATGTTTGTGAGAATGCAAAGAAGTACAAAGATTTTACCAACAATTTGGTGACGATATTAAAAGTCTTTAAGGGGGGGGGAGTTGTCTTTAATCCAGTATTCTCTATTCTAAGAATTTTAAAAAAGTAAATCAACCAAATTCACAAACGTATATGTGCAGAAGATGTTCATTAAACCATGGGTTATAATGCTGATAAGTGGGCAGTAAGAATAAATAGCTAGTAACAGATCTCTGTAAGTAATTACGCTCTCTCTATTTGATGGACTGTTGTCCCGCAATTAAATATAGCATAGGTTTATATAATAAGAGAACTTGGAAATCCATCTATTACATGTTTCCTGTTAAGCAAGCTATAAAGTAATATGAACTTTTACATTATTTTTATGTGTACATGCATAGAAAATCTACATAAGGCTTAACAGTATGAGTACTGGGGTGATGGTTAATCTTTATAAAATTCCTCACATGGACTTCAGAAATATTGAAAAAATAACAAACATGGCCCATATCTATTATCCTGAAAGACAGTCCTAAGCAGCACTTTATACAGGCAACACTTTAGGCTAAAAAAGGACAACATATATATTTAAAAATCTGTGTTATCTCTGACACAGATCATTGCAAGTATGTACCTATTGCATTAAATTGGGCAAATCACTAATTATATTTGTACTCGCTGGATTCAGAGTCAGCCAGTCTTATAAGATTCATTATATATTACTGTGCTACCATACCACCAGGGCTATCAGCAGCTGACAAACCCACTGCTCACCACTAGTGTCAAAACTACTTAGGCTTTTAAAATCTCATGCGCAGCAAAATTTCTATCTGGTCAACATGAGTTTGTTTTGTGCTTCCAATCTGCTTGTATTCTATCTCCTAAACACTCATTCAATCAATAAATACACGCTTTCTACATAATACTGTGCTAGGTGCTCTGCATAGATAACAAAGTTCCTGCTCTCATGGAACCTATTTCCTGGTGGAGGAGACACAAGGTAAATGCCTAACTACACAGTGGGTTATTAATTTAACTGAAAGCAATGCCAGGAAGGTGCACTGCTTACCTAAGGGTATGCATAGAAAGGAATGGAATAATAAGTGTCATCAGAGACTATATCCCAGAGCAACGAGCATCTGTGAAATCCTGGAGGAAGCATAGGAATCAAAGAGGTAAAGGGAGCCAAGGAAAGAGCATGGAACCAAGGACAGGTCCTAGAATTCTGGGGTGTCTATTGTGATTGACTAATGACAAGCTTGCTTCCTTCTGAATTCTGGCCATGCTCTCTAATGCACAGCAAGGTAGTGGGTGAATGAGAGGTACTGGAACAAGAAGTAAAATGCAAACACAGGTTTCTCTCAACTACAAAGTATCACAATACTAACAATGTTCCATTTTAAAATCTGGGTTGTTTTCAAATACTTACAAACATTTTTTTCACTTAGTATGAATGCACTTATAGAACTTCCAAAATCATGTAGAGAGTTTATTGTTATTTCATGATCACCAGGTGAAAGAGCTGGGATTTTAATATTTGCTTTCTCTAATCGATGACAAGAATGGGACCTGCAATAAAAGACACCGATTTTAATTAGAAATAAAATTTTAATTTCATAAATATCAATAGTACTATTTTCATAAAATCTTGATCAACACAAAATACATGGAAAATACCTTATACTCTTCATATACAATAAAATGCAGGGTTGTACTGCATTTTAAGCTGAAAAAAGAAAGGTTAACAGTAATTTTATCAGTGTGGTAGTAAGAAAAATATGCAAATATCTTGGTTACTTTTCTCTCACTGCTGAGACAAAATACCCAAAGCCCAATTTGTGGAGGTTTCAGTCCATACTCAGCTGGCTCCAAGCAGAGTGGCACATGGCAGAGGGCAACAGTTCAGGCAGTAGAAGATAGCAAAGCAACAAAAGCAACAAGGGAAGAGTGGCAGCAAGCAGCCTCTTTCCCTCCCTTACACTGTACACAAACTGCCCTCCCTAGGGCAGTGTAGCACTCACGTCCATAATCCCAGCACTGGACCATGGATCAATCATAAACTCTAGAAGCGTGCCCCAAGACTGCATGAGGCTTTGGGGGGACATTCAGACACAAACCAAATAGCAACTTGTAACAAAAAAGCACAATAAGTATAAACAATTCCTTCAAGCAATGTGGGGTTTTAGTATGCCTTGCAAGGCCCCCTCCACATTCCCTGCCTGGCCTTGCCTCTCCCCCACTGCAACTCCTCAGCTACAGAGCAGGCCATTACCTAAGACTCTCAGATTAGCTGGATCTCACCGGCAGCCAGTGAAAGGCAAGGAAACTGGTGGTAGTAAACCGGTGGGAACTCTGTGTCCCTTGGTTTCTTCAGGTATAAGCCCAAAACAAAATGGCAGAGAGAAAAAAATACCTTATTGCTGCCTTTTTTTCTGAAATAATGTCTCACTGTATAGTCCAGGCTGGCTTTAAAGTCACTATGTCCCCCAGGTGGGCCTGGAACTCATGGCAGTCTTCCTGCCTCAGCTTCTGGAGTTCTAGGATTATAGGTGTCCAACACCTCCCTCAGCCATTTCTAAGCCATCGCTCTTCATGTCCAGTTCTAACAACCTTGGTGGTAGTGGCCCTGTCAAACATGCATACAACCTGCTTACTCCTTTGTCCTGGCTTTAGCAAAATTTTTTTCTAAGTTTTCTTTTCAAAAGTCTCCCAGTTCCAGTTCCCCATTTAATATCTCTTAGATGTTCCTGGTTCTACAGCCCTTTGTATCTCCTGGGAGTACACTTACATTCTTTTATTGTTATTCTAACGTATGTAACTTCTCATGAAAATTTTAATTAATGCAAAGGTACCTTCTTTTTATGCAGTGGACTTTCCTCAGCACCCACTTCAGTTCAGGATCTGACCCTGCCCTGCCCACCTCCTCCTTAATCTTTTTTTTTTTTTTTTTTTTTTTGCGGTACTGGGGATCAAACTCAGGACCCTGCGCTTGCTAGGCAGGCGCTTATTCCACTGAGCTACATCCCCAGCCCCCCTCCTTAATCTTATGTGGTGAGATTTTTTAGGCACCACAATCCCAAACTAGCCAAATTCTTCAAGTGACATCATTTCATCTGTTTAAGCCAGGGCACCTAATACTCATTTAGGGTGGAATGCCCTTTGGTTCTTTTTCCGTGGAGAACTAAGCATGCCTCCTCTTATCATACCTCTTCTAATTGGGCTCTGGCCAATGAGATGTAAACACTGGTGGTTTGTGGAACTTTTTAAGGGTTCCTTAAAGAAAATCATTCCCCTTTGTTATGGTTTGCATCTAGATGTCCTCCCAAAGCCTCATGCAGCCATAGGTGGGGCTTTTTTAGAGGTGGCTGGATCCAGAGTGAGTGCTGCTGGAATCAAGGATGTGCTGATGGGATTGATTCATTGTGTGATGCTAGGATTAAGGCTGCTTTACCCTGGGTGAGAAAGCACCCTCCCTAAGGGTGGGAAGTCTGGATACGAGATAAAGGACAGAAAGAGGGTTCCTGCTTGTCCCTTGCTGCTTGGCTCCTTCACCATCTTACTGCCCTCTGCCCACCATGAGCTGTTTCTCCTCTGGAATGCCGCTCTGCCAGGCCACCCTGCCTTGAAGCCAGCCAACTATGAACTGAAATCTCTAGAAATGTGAGCTAAATAAAACTTTCCTCCTTTAACTCTGGACACTGGGTATTTTGCCACAGGAATGGAAAAGGCAAAGACTATTTTTCCTGCTTTCTTCCTGCAGTGCAGACATGATAGTTCCCTCTCAAGCTTCATTGTCTCAAAAATGAGACAAGAGTTAAGGAGGCCAAGTAGTGTAACAAAGAGGCCCTGGGTCTCTGTGACCATAAAGCCATAATAAATGCACCAGCCCTGAACTTCCTACCACAGATTTTCCATGAGCATCAGTGCCTATGTGCTGAGCCACTGTTACTGGTATTTCCTATCAGGTACCTAAACCTGCTATAGACAGTGGTTTGGGAGAGACCAGTGAAACTGCCCACAGAAGACCATAACTGCAGGTATGCCCTACATTCTTTGAGTATAATGAAAGAACCAAACTTTTGGCTGTTGTAAGGGTTTGTTTCTACTTTGATTGATAATAGCTCAGAATTAAACTTTCATTTGAAAATTTCTGTAATAAAATCGTTATATTCTAAGAAGAAAGATAACTTCTAGTCTGTAGGTATAAATTAATCAAGTATTTCTATTACCTGTCTTCAATGCAAACTTGATAAATGGTGCCACAGCCTGTTCCTAGGGGTGCTTTCCAAGAACAGTCCCATGCTTGTAAATTATTTGTTGTGCACTTCAAATCATGAGGTGTCCCTGGGGAAGGAAAGACAACAAATGAACACACAAACAACACAGAAAATATTCGGTGCTGCTGTTAATGTTTTTGGTTATAAGTACAAACACAGCGTCTGCAGAGGCTCATGTCCTCCAGGAAGAGGTGACCCTGCTGTCACGGGAAAGCACTGCTCTCATATTTCTTTTTGTAGCTTTGTTTGTTTGAAAAAGCTGAAGAGTAAAGCATGAATGTGGGCCAACTACAAGACCACCGAGACTCATCAAAAGAACCCTACTTCCACGTAACTAAGAGAATTGAGGAAGAAACAGACTGTGTAGATTCAGAGGTAGAGGGAGTTCTATCACATCATGAATGTCCAAGAGCCTCAGCTGAAATGGAAAAAAAAGTAAGTAAAACCTCAGTGAAAACTATGTGGCTCCTTGGTGAACCAGTGAAGCTACCAAGCAGACCCAGCCGTGGGTGCTCTGCCAGATTGCCACCCTCTAGATTTTTGAGGAGCATGTGAAATTTAAGTAGCAATGAATTCACATGAGTCTTTGAAAAACATGAGGGGGTCCTGAAACAACTGAATAGTAACAGGTAATTCAGAAAATTATAGTCCTAACAGTTCTGATGTCTATACAACAACATTTCACTATGGAATACATGAGCACTATAAAGTGAAAAATGTCACCCTGTAAGGAAAGTGAAAAGAAAGGATGGTGAAGAGGGAAAGCAGAAAGAAAAGGAGGGAGGAAAGGACAAAGTAAAAAGGGTATTCTCAAACTCTATAAATGTCTATGAAAAGTTTCTTTCCTATTATTTTATACACAGTTGGCATGATACTCACTGTAGCAATAAATTATAGAGCCATTTGTACAAGAGAGAAAACAGAAGCATGTAAGTGCTCACATTAGAAATCAGCAGTAATTCTAATAATAAAGTTATTTATTCAGTGACCTTGGGGAAAAGAGATGTGTTTAACTATAGGTATAATATAAAAATAAAACCAAAGGGCAGCAGAATAATAATGGTCTTCACAGAAATATGCCAGATAATGCCTATTAGCCAGGTAACATTCTTAGTAAATTTAAAGGATAATATATCTTAATATATAATAACAGCATTATAAACTATAGTAATATTTCAGTTATGTTACATTCTAAAAAGGTAACATTAGAGAAAACAGAGCAGTGCAGATTGCAGGGGTTGGGGGATGGGAACCGGACACCAGAGGCACACAGAGAACTCTCTGGGTGACGGGCCTGTGCCCTGTCTTGGTGGTACTGGTGGTTATGGCTGCATATACTGTCAAAACTCACAAACTTGTATCATGGAAGAATATTGTTTGATGTAAATTATACCTTAATTTTTAATGATAGAAGAATATTTTGATCTATATTTAAAGGCCTTTTTAAAAGAAACTAAACCAAAAGAGATTGGAGAGAAATGGATTTTAATCACTGAAATTACGGAAGGATAACGAGGACTTTTTTTCTACAGGCAAAATGGAAACAAAACTGCTGGTGTTCCGTAAGACTGACGTACTTACCCTTTCTCTGGCTGTGTACTTGACTGAGCAGACACAGAAGAACAAATGTTGCTAAGAGCCACCGGAAATGTGCAGGCAGGCTCCTTCTCTTCCTGCCCCTCATCCAGGACAGCTGTCTCCAATGTAAGAAAATATCCATCTTCTAGGCAAAGCAGTCAGTCCTAGGTCAAAAGAGGGACTTCAAATGACACGCAGACTCATCAGAGGACACATCTGATACTGCACACACAAACACCGAAATGCGCTGGCAGATGTGGAAACACTGCACATTCATGACTGAGAGAGCAGTGCATGGTGGTGCATGCCTGTAATCCCAGCACTCAGGAGGCTGAGGCAGGAAGATCCTTGTAAGTTTGAGATCAGCCTGGGCTACAAAGTGAGTTCAAGGCCAGCCTGAACTGCGTAGTGAGACCCTGTCTCAAAAAGACAAAAAAATAGAATGAGGAGACTCAAATACAGGCTTTAGGTGACATCAACAACTGGGCACAGCTGTTGTCGTGAGCGCCACCATCAGGTTAATTGTCACACAATGGGCTTCAAGTTAATATTATAACTAAACGCGTTTGTCAACTTTCTGCTCAAACACAGAGAAACAGAACAACAGTCATGCAGTTAAAGTTTTGATGTTTTAAAATAATATGTGAGCTGATATTTTTAATCTTAATTATTTGGATCTCACATGTAACTTATTGTCTGGTATGTGCCATGGCATTTACCTGTCTGGGCCTCAGCTTTCCATGTGCAAAGTGAGGGCAGCAGCCATGCTTTCCTCTAGGTTTATGATGAGGATCACGTGACTGCACACAAGTGAAGTACCTGGAATGGTGCCCAGTACATGGGTGGAGCTAGACGCTGTCGTGTGTGCTGTGTGATGTACGAGGACAAGAGAGGAAGCAACAAGGGCTACTAGATATGTGGCCAGACAGTGATGGGTTGATGGGTGGTGCCATTCAAATCCTCCCTGGGTGCAGGAAGAAGAGAGCAGTGAGGTATGAGCGCAAAACTGTGAGTCACAGATCTATGTATAGACATCGACCTTGATGTGTTCCTGCTCTCCACTCCCTCCAGAATTTAAAGAAAAAAACTGCCTCAGGAAAACCAGCACAGCCATGGGAGCTTTCCCGATGGGATACCTGGGGATTCCCCAGGGGAAAGCCTTCCTCAAGTGAGTCTGACAGCTGCCAAGTCCTTCTAACGTCCTAACTTCTTATTCAACTTCCTCTTGCTTTATTTTATACTGACACAGAAAACCAAGGACCACAAAACATACAAGCAAAACCTAAAATGTTGAAGAAAAACTCAGGCTAGAAAGGATTACCAAAAAGGAAATAGAAATCACTCCTGGAAGAAACAGGGATAATGTAGCAAATAGAAAAACTTAAAGGAAAAAAGAAAACAAAATGGCAAAAACTTCTGACTGTATCCTCAGACCAAATACAGCTCAGTCTAAAGACAAGAATAGGCAATGAAAAAGGAGTAATAATAGCTCTTAGAAGTTAACTATATTGACTGATATTAAATTTTACAATAAATAAAATATTGAACAATCTTTCAAAACAAACAAAAATATCAAACGCGAGAAGATGAATGAGAAACAGACTTAAAAAAGGAAGTGAGATCTACTGTCTTGGTAACTGGAACCTCAGGAAAGAATTTTTAAAATAAACTTTTTAGTGAAAGCAAAAGGATCGTAAGGGAAAGGATCATTCTCATCTTGCCTATTGTTAAACACAGTGAAAACCCAAGTAAATGAAGTCAAGTAGCTGTATTATAACCAAGACACAGACAAAGCAGAAGCACACATTTCAAATGTGTTACTTTCTGAGTGAATAAACAACTTCCTAGTCAATGCTGCTATCACCAAGTTTACTTATTAGAATGAAAATGTATCATGGAGTGTCTTAAAGTATCAGTTACTAAAGTTACAGAATCACACAATGTACATGAATAACTAATTAAAGGGGAAAATCATGACCCCAAAGGTCAAACCCTGACCAAAATAATCACAAACTATCCTCACTGAGTGGCTAACCAGTATCTTGAAAAGCAACCACCCCTTACTATTGGTTTACAGTTAGCCTAGGAAACTGCACTATTGGAATGCCTGGAAGCAGCAGCAAGAGTGGGCAGGAATAAGGCAGCTGAGGAAGATCTCAGGACCAGGTGCTGTCAGACCGAGACTCTAATCTTGGCTCCATTATTAATTACCAACATGACTGAGGGTAAATCACTTAATCCCTTTCCGTTTGAGCTTCCATCAGTGCATACAGGGCAAACTCTATTTAAGATCCACATAGGAACTTCCTAAGCTCAGCTGTAATGTTCCACTGCCATTGGCAAAAATAAGCATGCAGGTGGTAGCAAGCCAGTACCCACCTAGCTGCAGCAAAAGCCACCTTGCAAGGACTACCAGAGGTCAGTGAGCCTCAGAGGGGTATTCAGGTATACAGGGAACCAGAGCAGTGTCACCAAGCCTGCTCAACTCCTACAGACAGGATAATAAAGACTCTTTTTGGTCATAACATGTACTCAGAAAATTTTGATCAAGTAATTTGGGCTATATCATATTATGCTTATATGTGGCTACCCTATCAAAACAAACTTTCAAATGGACTCACTTGAGGGTCTGAACAATACATGAACAAAACTTTCCAATGTATTTTAGGGGAAAAAAGAAAGCTTGGAAAACTTCTCTCTGCTAACAGAAAGTCAAACTTTACTCTATTTTTTTCCAACCAATGCCTTATGGGAGCAAATTTGTACACAATTTCAGCAGCTAACTTTCAAAATGTAGATAGCTGTCTTTCAACACAGCAACTGTGTGCCAGTGCTAATCCCTGGAGGGGCAAAAGCAGCAAGGAGCTATCCAGGCAGGTGCACACTGAAGGTCCCCACACAGCGTCAAGGTGGCAGCTGCTAGCTAGGCTCATTCTGTCAAATTTTCTGATTTTTCAAAAGAAGCTCAAAATCTGAGACTTTTCCAATACTCAAATTTGTAAATGTCAGCAACTAACTGATATATATCTTAAGCATTCTAAAAAGCCAGCAAGATATAGGTTCAGACTGCACCCTGCCCAAAAGCCACCAAACGGCTTCCTATACAAAGTAATTATTTAAAAGATTCAAACTGTCAATGAACCCTTCTAAGAAGAATGATTGCATAGAATCAATTTATAAAATAATGACATGAGAAGAAGAAAATCTGTTTATGTTTCTTTACACAAATAATGACTTCAACCTTAGGGCACTCAAGTCCAGGCAGAGTCTGAGCCTGGCCCCAGGTAAAAGAGCTCGGAACAACATGACCCGTGAGTTCAGACCACACTGACATGGAGCACACACGCTGTACTTGGACTTGCTTTCTCCTTAGCTATAAAAACCCTGATTCCAGTATACCTGAGGTTTTAGACCTCTCTGCTGAGGCTAACTAGAAAAAAGAATTGAAAAACTAAAGCTAAGGTCAGAAATTGTCATCTCAATATATTTTGTTTGGCCTGTCTGCTTTTTTGAGGTTAGAGGGGACAACTGCATAGAGAGGGAGAAGTAAATGTGGCAGGAGTGTGTTGTGTCCTTCCATCCTGCTGGCACAAACCAGGGCTGAAGGGCCCTGTGTCTTGAAGGGGGCTGGGCACATCTGCTCAGTCACTGTGAGGTAATAACCATTACCCAGGGCATCTTTTATCTCCAGAATCTAATCTTTCACCACCACAGTGAAGCAATACCCTTATCCTTAGTTCACAAAAGGATCATCAGAGAGAATTCTGTGCAGAGAAGCAGTGCTGGGAGTTACCCAATCTGAGGCAGTCACATAAGGTAAATAGCGTCCACATTGTTCACATGTTTTACTTCCCCTATCTTTCTTGTTTCCTATAGCAATGGCAAAAAAAATTCTTTAAAAACTTTGACCAGCAACATTTCTATCACCCTATTTCTCTCTCGCAAGACCTTAAGCTCTCCAGGCATTTGTTTCCTTGGAGGAAGGTTCTTCTGGAACACAAACCTTGCCAATCGCTTGACTTTACTGTGTGATTAAAGAGAAGTACATGGAACTGAAGCACAATGAGAAAAACACCCACCAAAAACACCAACTTGACTATACTGGGGTATCCCATCTTGGAAGGCAGGCTAGGACTAGACTGTAGGAGACGTACTCAGTTTTTAGGAAGAAGAAAGCTTGCACGAGGTAGGTAAACTACTGGGAATATTTTTTAAAAGAAAACAAAACCAAAAAAAGCTGTATTGAAAAAGCTCCACAAAACTTCTGAAGAGGGGCAGGTCACATACCAAAGCCGAAGGGTAATATCATCAGGAAATAGTTCACTCCATGACTTGCTGACAGGCAAACCTTCATTCCCTCATTCTAACACCTACTCAGGACAATGCTATTCTCACAACAGGTTCTTATGTGCCCAAGGTGCTGGCTCCAACCTTCTTTGGGAAGCCGGGGGGTGCATCAGACTTCTTAGTGCTGAAAACTCAAAGAAGCACCTTCTCAACTATACATGAAAATTATTTTTATGCTTACAATTCTATCCTCCAATAACTTTACAAATACATGTATGATAATAGATAGCCTGCTTCCCAGGCACCTATCCTCGGAGGCTACTGGAAGACACATTTTTCCAAAATGTAGAAAACAGAGATGGGCATAGAAAGAATGACCCATAAAACTGGAGCTTGAACTCAGGACAAAGGTCCTGTGCCCTGCCCAATTCCAGGTCACATGAAAATGGGTTTCCCTGAGATGTGGGACCCTCCATGACTCCTGGCACCCTTGTCCCTCTGGCTAATTCCCTCTGTATCCTTTCCTGTAACCCCCTCAGGCCAGCTCTAAGTCCTTCACAGGTAGGTGAGCTCAGTCTCCTCTGAGAGTCCAGAATGGATTCCCCTCCTATTTCCACAGCACTTTCATCTACACAATCTCTGGCCCATGGGCACAAATGATGACACACCCACACAGGAAACTTACGTTGTGAGGCTGCACACTAATCCAAGTAGTACCAACACCAGGAACAAAGTTAGCTGTACATGGAGGTACCCTAGGGCCCCAGAGCAAATTAGTATCCTGTGGTTATTAGCACAGGATACTCTAAAATTCTGGAGGAAACAGAACATCATCTGTCCAGCACTCTGAAAACCTTTAACTTGCAGTAGTTCATGGCTTCAACATTTGGTCATGCTGTATACTTTTCAGTGATCGTGTATCTTTGATGAAGTGATGAGCAGTTGGCAACTGGAGATAAAACCCCAAACCAGTCCAGAAATGTACCTAAGGATGGTGGTGTTCAATCTATTTCCAATGTTTGAGAAACTATGCAGTACTGAATAAGTCCACACATCCAATGAATAATTATGGCTTTTAAAAAATGAAATGAAAATACTTTCATTGTAAATTGATAAGCATCATTTTCCAAACTGCTACAAAGGGCCAGGTCATGAGTAGATATTAAATTTTTCAGATTTAGCTATTTCATAAAAGGACTGTTAGGTAATTCTTTTGACCGGGGGCATCATGAAAACATCAGTGACGTACTGTAAGGACATCAAGCAGGAAAGTCTGGGAACCTGACGTTGAGGAGAGCTCAACTGCTTAAGGATCCCATTGTATCAGACTTTAATCTGCATTCTGAGCGCAGGAGAGTATTGAAATCCAACTTTTGCTATGTTATAAACCATGTCTAATACTGTGAAACCTGCAAGATATCCACTCATCAAAAGTACTTTTTGGTCTACTAATCAAAAAGAATATTCTTGTCAACATTTTGTCTTAATTTCTTTGCATTTTCTGGAAAATTCTTTAAACAAAACATCCTTCAGATTGATTTTCACAATCTTCCCCGTTAGACTTGCTAATCTTCACTACAGTGAGAACTTTTCTGTTAATGCAACAGCCCATCCTTCACCAGCTTTACAATATCAAAAGAAGTTTGAATACATCACTCTCCTGTCAAAATCCTGCTTTGACATAAAAGCTTCAGGTAAACATGTCTAACACATGGCAGACAAGGCCCTTCAAGATGGGCCCACCACTGGCCTCCACGCACACAGTTCCCCAAACACTCCATACTCCCACTGTGCTCAGTGCCTCCTCCCAGAGTATGGCCCTCATGGACTGTCCCTTGCAGTGTCCCCTAAATTTCTGATTCTTCCTACTTTTTGGAACTTTTTGGCAGCTCTACTGCTCTAAAGAATACCATGTGTTGAGTTCGATCCCCAGTACTGCAAAAAAAAAAAAAAAAGAATACCATGTGTTTACACACTGCTCACCTCAATCATGCTGTAATCCAGACTAGCATATAAAAATATTAATAATAAATATTAACAGATATCTAACAAATGAACTTGTTTCCTCTATTACATGAGTGAAATACTGTACCATTAAACAATATGAAGAAATTTTTCTAACAGATCTTTTTTTCTTTTTTTGTCTTTTTTTTTAAGACAGGGTCTCGCTATGCAAATCATGCTGGCCTTGAGCTCACTTTGTAGCCCAGGTTGGTCTTGAACTCATAGTGATTCTCCTGGCTCAGCCTCCCGAGTACTGGGATTACAGGCATGCTCCACCATGCCTAGCTGACAGATTTTTAATATACAAGAAAATATAGAAGTTAACCCTCACAAAAAATTGGGAACACATCCCTTTCTCAGTGTAGATTGAGAACCCCTTATCCAAAATGTATATGGCAAATGAAGTGTTTCAGATTTTGGACTTTTTTTTTGCATTCTTGAATATTTTTATGTATTTAATGAGATGTCTTCAGGAAAGGACTCAAGTTAAAACATGAAACACATTTAACAGTTGAGTGCATTGGTCTAGAGCTGAGATGTAGAGGCAGAGCTACATGCAGATCTCCCTGCCCTGCTTCTTCCTACCTGAGTGACTTCTCTCAGCCTCAGTTTTTTACTGTAAAAGGAGGGAGAATCATGAAACTGGCCTCACAGAGGGCATCTAATCCAATGTTGCATTTAAAGAACTTGATTACTTGCC
>PVLD010007169.1:72319-93729 GCA_004027595.1 Dinomys branickii | reverse complement strand
TCAGGAAAAACCGGTTAGAGCGCGCACTTAACTCACCCTGTGATCGTGCAGACAGGAGTGCCGTTCAGATGTTTTTCCCTGGATGGAGATTTTCCCCGACTCAGAAATCCCGCCGGCCGGTCGCTGTTGCTCCAGTTTGCGCAGCGCTGGCTGTGGGGGTGGGGTTCTGAGCGGGATCCCGGAGCGCTGCCCGGTTTGGTGCAGTTTGTCCCAGTAGCGCGTTCTCTGTCGGGTTCAGGAGCTGAAGCCGTTCTTCCCTCCGCACTCGCTCTCTCGGCTGGTCGTCTTCTTCCCGGAAGTCCTTATTTCTATCTTCATATTGCTATATTTCATTGTTTGGGTGGTAATCCTCTGGGAGGTTCTCTCTCTGCTGCCTACCCGGTCGCCATCTTCCCGGAAGTACCCATTTGTTATCCTTAAGTAATAAAATACAGTTTGTTTTTCCCATTAATCTGGTGGGCGTGGACTGCTAGGCACTTGCAGAATCACTATGAAGGTGAAGCAGTCTAGGAAATATTTGTCAAATAGGGGTAAAGATTTGGAGGGTTTGTCTGAGCCATTAACATGGAATAAGCTTTCTCCTTGAAAGTTTCTCCAAAAGAGTCAACATTCTCCCTTTTCTCATGGTACTCAACTCTGCTTCTGGAACCCAGTACTGTATCTAATTTATATTTGCATTATGTAAGCCTGTGGGTGACATTTTATTAGAAAGCTGTTTTATTTTTATGTAAAATTTCTGTCAAACTAATTATTATATTTAAAATGTTTTCTTCTAATAGAGGTCACATCTTTTAAATTATAGCATAGGTTTCAGTTTTCAAAACTGAATTTATGTGAATGTGTTTAAGGGTGCATATTACTTTTCAGGATTTTTAAAAAGTGCTATTTTTCAGAAAGAAAGAAAGAAAAAGAGAGAGAGAAAGAAAGAAAAAGAAAAGAGAAAGGTGAAATGCATATGAATTTAAGAATCTACTTGAGTTCAAAATCCCATTCTGCCACTTTCTAGCTGTGCAAGATTAAAAAGTTATCACAATTCTTTGGACTTCCCTTAAATTGAGTTAATAAAATTTTCATTAAAATCTTGTGCAAAGTGAGCTCAGAGCACGTCTTGCACATAATAGATGTTCTTCAAAGTCTATTATATAGTGGACAGTTTTGAACTGGCACTTCCTTTAATTGCCCTCTTTATCAGTGAAAATTTTCAATGTGGAAGTTATTGAAGTCTAAATTTCTCTCTGGCTTTACCGCCATTACTTACCTTTTTCACTGTGGCATGAAATTAGCCTTAGATTACATGGAAACCAGCAAATGTGGCTATACTGTAGTAATATTTATTCACAAAAATAAATGGTAGGCTGGAATGGATCATGCTGTGACAACAAATATGAAAGCATTTTGATCAATAGTAAATTATCTCCTTGGAAATGTTTACGTAGAAAAGAGCATGGGACATAAATATGGAATTAATACTATCGAGAAAAACTTCGTCCTTAAATTGGAATATTAGTAGTATTAAAGGAGAAAGACAACCACTCATTAAAAGATTTTAATGTGTTTGCAGGCATTAAGTAGTTTAAAAATTCAATTATCAGATAATATCACTTGTATTTCTAAGGATAAGAACAGCTGCACTGTGCAACAGGTTGTAACGTGTGAACCGAATATGGTAGTGCAATATAAATAATATGACAGATGTCTGATGTGGAAAAGATAGGTGTGAATCACAGGGGCTACAGAACCCGAATGGGAAATGCAGAAAGCACTTTTTAACTGTCCGTTTAGCACAGCAGTGGATTAACACACCCCTCTCTTATTACACTTGGCCACTGCCCAATAAATGAGAATAACACACATTTTACATCAGAAGGTTAGTGCCAAACTATTGAAACTTCTTTTATTACATCAACCCTAGGCTCATGGTCTCCATTATTCAGTCTTTTATTGTTCCTTGCAAAGAGACTTTATCCAGAGGGCCCCACATATAAATGTAAAGGGCATGCGGCCTTCATCTTGGAAAAGTTACTCCCAGTGTTCTAATTGACTCGGATCCTTGAGACCATCCACAGTAGGGCAAATTAACATTTTAGAAAAAGAAAGACAATTATATTTGGTGTAAAAAACAAAACAAAACAAATCCAGCCCTGAGCCCATACTTCATATTTGATCTAAAGGATGCACTTTTAACCTTTCACCTTCTGACTGCACCATGTAAGGGTGAGGTCGGCCTCCAGACAGGAACACTTCCAAGTGACTGGTATTTTTTATTGGTCTTCAGTATACGATGTTGAAGCACTTTATTGTCCAAAAGTAATTATATTTATTTAAGACTGTTACTAGAGGAGGGAAAATAAATATCCAGTGGACCTTTATAAAGTTTTAATATAGCTTTCTGTAAAATATTCAAAAGCATACTTATCTCCACTTTTTCTACTCTTTTTACCTCACCAGACCTAAGAAATACTTGTTTTTTCTGTTTGTGTGTATTAAAAGAACTTACGTGCAAAAGCAATTCCAAAACTTAATAGTTTGTTTCAAATGACAGTATTTTCAAGGAAAAAAAATCTATCTTATTTTAATCACCAGTTACTCTTCTTATTTGAAAATAACGGGCTTGGATTCCGCTGGACCAGGCCTTTTGCCTTAATAAAAACAAAAATGCCCAGGCCTGGTAGTACACACCTGTATTTGTAGCTCTTCACGGGATTAAAGCAGGGGAATCACAAGTCTGAGGCTATCCTAGGCAACTCTGTCTTGAAACAAAAATTTTAAAGGGCCTGTGATGCAGCTCATTGATGGAGTGAGTGCTTGTGTGGCATGCGTCAGGCCCTGTGTTCAATCCCAAGTCTCAGAAAACAAGAAGACAAAGATGACAAAAGGAGTGTGTTGTTTTTCCAAAACCCGGGTGGTAATGATTTTCTTCTACAGTGATTTTTCTGTTGTTTCCATTTTTCTCATCTGTTCAGTAGGATTATAAGAGCCTATGCTATGGGCTTAGTGGTCCAAATTTGACTCATCTTGAAAGTCTTGTTCAGCTTAGAAAATACGCCTTTTCAGAACTCTTCCTTTATGTTCTACTTCCACCCCACTTGGAAATCCTGATCTTTCCCAATAGCTATCTCTTTGCTTTCAGTCTGCTTCCACTATGGCTTTGATGATAGACAATTATAATTTATTTGTTCACTTTCCTGTCTGCCTTCTTGAATTGAAGGAACAGGTCTTATTCATTTCTGCATTCCTCTTACCCAGGACCATGACTGCCTGATTCTTAGCAGGTTTTCAATGAATGCTTGTGTAATTGAAGTATTGTTCAACTACTTTAATGTTCACATGAAAAGAAACAGAACCAAATTGGAAGCTGTATATTTAATAAAGAATTAGGATTTCAGATTGCTTAAAATTTCAGATCAGGGTAAGGAACCCAAGGATTATACAAAACATCTCACACGTCTTTAAAACCATCTTACTGACCCAACAAGTTTTACTGGCCATCTTCTCCGTGTGTATCCCTACTCAAGATCCTTGGAATGTATAGATGGAAAAGATAAATAAATCAAATTCCTCCTTGTTTTCACAGAGCTCATGCTCCAGAAGAAAGGAGTCAGACATAAATAACAAGTGTGAGTAAAAAATAAATTACAGGTAAATTAGAAGATGGTAAGTGCTATGGAAAACAGAGGCGGAAACACACGATTGAGGAAGTGGGCAGAGGTGAGAGAAAGAATAGTTTGCAGGGTTAAACGAGGTGATCAGCGCTGACCTCGCTAGGGACATAAAGTTGGAGAAAATACTGAAAAGAAGTGAGCTAAGGACATCCTGGCGGAGAAGAGGAAGCAGTGAGAGCAGAGGCCTTAGGGTGGGAATGTGCTGTCCCTTGAGGAGGCCTGTGTAGCTGGATAGTCAGGTAAAAGGGGGGAACCTGGAAGATGAGATCAGAATGCTAGCAGAGAGCAGAGCATCGGGTCGTCAGGTCAACGCCTTTCAGCTTTACAGAAAACCTAGTGTAAGAAGATCCCAAATGCTGTCTTGAAAACATAAAATGTCCTTGGCCAACAGTACATTGTCTTTGAAAAGCCACTCAGAGTAATCAGAATACCAGAAAAATCTAGAGAAAGACAGAGAAGCTAAGGCATTGAAAGGAAATAGGTAGCGAAAAGAAAATTTTAATATGCTTTGCTTGTGTTATCTTTTTATTAGACCTACAGGAAACCTTTGTTCATGGAGAATGTCATAGAGTTGCTTGTGGATGTAATTTTTGTGCTTAAGGCCCAGTGGCTTGAAAAACAGAGGAAAAAGCTAAACATAATTGCAAGGCTCTCACAGTTATACTTCAAAAAAGAGCTAGACCAAAAATGTCTTTGAGCCTAGAGATATTTCTGATTTTCGTCACAGGCCTGTCAGTAGCCT
Organism: Dinomys branickii; assembly: GCA_004027595.1. Lineage (NCBI taxonomy): Eukaryota > Metazoa > Chordata > Mammalia > Rodentia > Dinomyidae > Dinomys > Dinomys branickii. The sequence goes on along the minus strand of PVLD010007169.1, from coordinate 89,325 downwards.
GAACAATGCCAGTAATGGGCAAATAATTCCTCTTTAACTCTGAAATGTATGCACTTTGTGGAGATAGGAAATTCTAGCAATATCTTTGAATTATTTCTTCGTTCCTTCTACAACATTTACTCAGTCTGTGCTCTGTGCCAGAGACTATCCTAGATACAGAGTTTATCTTGATGACTAAAATGAACAAAAATACCTTTCTTGTGAAGTGCACCAGAGAATGTCCAGAATATGCATCCAAGAGTGGCAGAGGAATGAGAAGAAATTAGAGTGCATGAGTGAATCTAAAACAGGGGCCGGGAAGACCACTTTGTACAAGTAGCCAAGGCAGCTCTGATAAAGTGACATTTGGCAGACATTTGAAAGTAAGTGAGCACACCATTAGGAGAAAAGTTTTCCAGGCAGAGGCAAAAATTAGTTCAAAGGGCCCAAGGCAGGAAATTGTGAATGAAGGATGCCTTATGGATTGCTGGTCCATATTCTTTCATATGCTTTCTTTCACGTCATCTCTTTTAGATCCTCCAGAAGTAGAAGAGGTTGGTATTTTTTTTCTTTCAGCAGTGAATACATGGAGAACAAGCTGAGTGTGATCCCAGTAGTTGGAGCCTGAGGCAGAAGGGTCCCTGTGAGTCTGAGGCCAGCCTGGCTACATAGTGAGTTCAAAGCTATTTTGAACTACACAGCAAGACCCTGTCTCAAAAAAAAAAAAAAAAGAATACGTGGAGGGGACAACAATGGTTTGGTCAAGAAATACCAGTATGTTTTATCATAGGAACTAAGCCCAGGTCATTCTTAAATTAATGCTCCACCACCCAATAATCCCATGGTGTCACAGAGAAGCCAGTCGCATTGCTGGTTCTCTCACAGACTCAGGAAAAAGCCAGAGTTGCTAGTGCTTTCTGTTTATGGTCTGGTCTTTCGGGTAGGAACAAGCGTGAAACAGTCAGACTCACAGGATACATTTGTGACTGTTTCGAGTCCGGCAGGCTGGACACCAGCACAGAAGTGGTGCGTCTCTGCCTTCAAGTGATGCCTAACTTAAGACCTCTTGAGTCCTTCTTTTCTGACTCAGGATCCAACTCTTCCCAGGACGACTAGGAGTGAAAATGCCCCTCCCTTCAGGGGAAATCTGACCTCTCACCCACAGCAGTGTGGTCTCCTGCTCTGACCCCTCAGGGCAATCGCAGCGGATCACAGTATTCTAGCAGTGGTACCATTCCCAGGCCCCGAGGGATTCTGCCTTAAATAACACCACATGTTAGACATTACTGGACAGTCCTGCTTGAGCTTTGCCCAGCCTGGCCCAATTCCCTTTTTATAGTGGCTTTTCCTGCATGGAGTAAAGGTTATGCCTGCACAGCCCTCCTGCAGCTTTATCAGTCTTGGTTCCCCAGCCCCTGTCAGCAACTCCTCAAACAAGAACACACACACAGCACCACGGAGCAAGCAGTAGTATGCAGGCACCTGACAGCATCACTGCAAGTTTAGGCAACTTTTATGTGAACTACAGATATAGCTCCTCTTTCACATATGGGAGTATATATAGGTGTACATATGCACAAATGCACATACCCGTACATACACACTAATCAAACAAGTACATATTCACATATATGAACATATGTGTGCAGATATACTCAAGTGGATAAGCACATCTTAGTCAATTGCTTAATTTTAATAGACTAATTTTCCTCATGATTGGCTTGGCAAGTAACCAATTTGTGGAAGGACTGTTTTAGATTATAAAAACAATCATAGAAAATGAACTCTTGGATGACTTGCATTTAACTAGGCAATAAGGTTATCAAAAATAGCAGAAACTCCTCATGCTGGATACTGGAAGCCAGATTCCCTACTCTTCACTTGCCCTGGGACTGTGTGACACTCCCCAGATGAATTTCTAAGTTTCTTTTGCAACAATAATTGCCTGAATTGCCCTGGTGAGACTTGTGTCTGTTTCTACTTGTTTCAGATTTTTTGTTTTGGGGGAGGGGGGCTGAAACTATATCCAAACACCATAACAGTCTCAGGCCTTTGTTTCTAATAGTAGACCAGAACATTGTTGTTCTCTTTCTTTCTTTCTTTCTTTCTTGCTTTCTTGCTTTCTTGCTTTCTTGCTTTCTTGCTTTCTTGCTTTCTTGCTTTCTTGCTTTCTTTCTTGCTTTCTTGCTTTCTCTTTCTTTTGACAGGGTCTGGCTATGCAGTTCAGGCTGGCCTTGAGCTCACGTTGTAGCCCAGACTGGTCTCAAACTTTCAACAATCCTCCTACCTCAGCCTCCTGGGTGCTGGGATTACAGGCATGCACCACCATGCCAGGCTGTTCTTCATTTTCTTCCTGCCTTTTTCTGTTTTCACTGATACAGTATGAATTTGATCTAAGTAGTGATACAGAGGACAAAGATCAGTTGAAGCTGTTGACTATCCATTGACATGAATGTGGGTAGCCAAAGTAATGCCCAAGTATCTCAAAACTTTAGCAGACCCTCTTCCTCTGACACTGATTTCCCTCCTTAGATTACCTGTTTGGGCTCTTGCTCAATGTTCAGTCTAGGGTCTGAACATAACCATGAGAGTGAGTTGTAGGAAATGATCCAGTGCTCCGACAACCTGAAACATGTGAGGCTAAACAAGTTCAAACGTTCCCAGGTTCATTATCTGTGTATTATTACTTCAGTATGTCAACCACTTCACTTTAGTGTTCTGTGCTGTTCCTACGTTAGTATTTAGGAAGGCATTCACTTTCCTAGGAATCAGGAAAATGTGATGATTCTGAATTTCTCTTCAGCCCATGGTACCGCATCCTGAAATTTTAGAGCCCTTTCTCTGATTTGGTGCACAGTGATTTTTCTTGGACATCTATGAGAAAATGGGGTTTTTTTTGACAGAGAGGGTTATTACCAGGCTTTCCTGGGCTTGATGTTTCTTTTTACCTCCCAGTCCTTTAAATGTGCTAGGTTGACGGGGTTAAAGGAAGAACCAAGCAAAAGAGCGGATGTGGGACACGCACTGATCTCTTGCGAGGGCAATGCTTGTTGGGCGACAGTGTATCAGTTGGCAAGGGAGACACTTGTTCAATAATTGTGCTTTCTTCCAGCCAGGAGGAAAGGAAAGACTAAAAGATCAAGGGTACAAATGAAAAACAAACACAGCGAGCTGCAAAGTTAAGAACACTTAGAGGAGGAAGCCGTGAGGGAACCGGATTATATTTCAGAGTCTAAAAACACACATGCCCGTGCGTGCATGCGCGCACACACACACACACACACACACACACACACACACACACACCCCAAACCTCTACAATCTGTCCTGTAAATTAATTCCACACTTAATTTTTAAAATTCTTCCTTATTTTTACAGACTTGAGCCAATATGAGGGAGATGAAATGTTATAGGGAAGTGGCAGCCAGGCATACAGTGCGGTAAACTAGTTTTCTTTCCCAATTTCCTTTCATATGTAGATTCGGCCCTGCCTTGTCCTTTGTCATTGCTTACAAAGATCTAAGCTTCCTTCCTAAGGCATCATCTTTTATTAATCAGCTATCCACAACAGAGTCCAAGAGACTGGAACTGGGTTGAGACAGATGTTGATAAATGTCTTAAGTTTCTTATAAACTAAATCAAGGCCAGCCATGTTTTATTAATCAGTTAACCTTCATACACACTTTGTCCTCTGTATATTGTCTCATGTTTTATATGCAATCCTGTTTACACTGCTTATCCGGAGTCAACTCAATGCAACCTTTATTTAGAAAGACAGGCAGCAGTGTATATGTTTTTACATATACTTAATGGCTAATATAAACAGTCATTTACAGATACATATTTTAGCCAAACAGCATTAGGTGTTAAACAGTTAAAAAAAAATCATCATTTTGACCATCGTGTATTATGAACTATGTTTATTTTAGCCAAGAACCAAGATAAGATTATAAAAATGATCAAATTATTGCTGGTGGAAATACTTGCAAACTTTTCAGGATCCTCTGCTTCCTCTAATAAGCCAAGAACATACTGCACAGACGTATTACTAGTTATGGTTCCGTCTGTACTTTCTTGGAAGGGGTGCTTTCCTGGGGCTCCAAAATAGTATATTCAAATTGCTATCAGGGTAGGTATCCATCCTGATAGGAGCTATAGTAAGTATATTGGTTCAAAGCACATTAAAATGATAAAGAAACCAGTGCTGTAAGGAGAAGGAAGCTCACGCCAGGGAATACTTTAGTAACCAATTGTCTTTAGGTGGACATTACATCTTCAGCCTGGTGTCATGGACTAATTCTTCCATCAAAATCTAGGAATAGGATGAAGATCTTAATTAGAAGCAAATTACTGAGAAGGGGCTTTAGGGATTGGGGGCAATGAGAGGCTGGGAGAGAAGGGAAAGTAAACTGTGACAGGTATATATATCAATCCCCCACAATGGATATATTTCCTATGTATCACAAACATAATAAAAGAGGGAAGAATAAAAAGAAGCAAAGTATAGTACTGCACTGCTATAACCTATATTTCTGTATCCTTCCAAGGGTCCACCCTTGAATCTCATGCATGTGCTGTCCACCTGTACTTCCCAGTCTGGTCCATCCTGTAGCTCGTCTGGAAGCAGAGTTATCTGATTGTGCAGGAAGTCCTTCAACTGCAACAGCTTCATATTGAGGATCTTCTTGACCACAACTATACAGGATTTTGATCTATATAGATTTTTTGTTTCATTTTATTTTGAGGCCCTGTACCTACTGTTGACAGTAGCCAATGGGGGGAGAGCAGGCATGGCCAGTGTTCCTTGTTATTCTGACCTCTGTGCTCTATAAAATGATATTTTATTTAAACATTGTAAGGAGGAGTTTTCTGTGCCTTTTTGATTTTAGATGGAATAAGATACATTCTAGCTGGGGATATAGCTCAGTGGAATAAGCGCCTGCCTAGCAAGCGCAGGGTCCTGAGTTCAATCCCCAGTATGCCCCCCCCCAAAAAAACAAAAACAAAAAAACCCAAAGAAAATGTTTAAAAAAGGGGGGGGGGCTGGGGATATAGCTCAGTGGAATAAGTGCTTGCCTAGCAAGCGCAGGGTCCTGAGTTCAATCCCCAGTACCGCAAAAAAAAAAAAAAAAAAAAAGATACATTCTAAGTGAAGAAGTACCTGAAAAATATCTCTGTCCCATTACTCAAATGCGTATTTCTTTTTGATTCGTTTTTTCCTACAAAAGTACCTATTACAAAGAAACTCGTTATCCTAGGGCAATGCTGGGTGTATTAGGCAGGGGTCAGTATTTTAAGGGCATGCTCGAGGTTTGCAAATTTACAAGGGACATAGCTTCAAAGTGGACAGATAAAGTAATTCTCAGAGCATAAAAATATTTCCTGAGTAAGTAAACTGATCTAAAGATTGCACAATAAAAACATAAACTCTTTCTTATATTTGTGGGTAGTAAACATTTACATAGCATTCTGTTTGTTACTAGATTCTGGATCTCAGTACAGGTTAGAAAACAATAACTTCAGCATATGACTTCTTTGAATTTAGAAAATAGTCATTTATATAATATTACTTCAAAAGCATAATCTGCTTTCATCCAGGACATGCTGTACATTAACATAAAATAAAATTGTAGGTTTTATAAAACTAAATAATTTTTGTGTACATAAGTTTTAAACTAGGTGAACTTTACACATAATAAAATGCAGGGTTTTTTTTCACATTTGTAGACAAAAAAATAATTGCTTGCCTATGTAACCCACATCAAAAATCAAGACATAAAATATTTTCATCACCCCCTAAAATTTCCTTGTGACTTCCTTTCACTCAACTTTTACCTCACCTTAAACAACTGATTTCTGATTATTATCATCATAGATTAGTTTTTCTTGGTTTTGAACTTCATATAAATGGAATTATACAATCTATATTGCTTATGTCTTGCTTATTTCCTAGATGATGCCTATAAGATTCATCCATGTTGGAGTTGGTGAGTTTGATTGCTTTTCATTTTCAAAACCATTTGAGGGGTGTAGTGGATTATAATGCTGAGAAATTAAAAAGTTTAGAATAACGTGTCTTTTAGAGCTGAAAATCATCTTGAAGAGCCTGCTTGCCTAAATGATAGCCTAACTCATGAGACTCCTGGATGATGCTAATTCTACCTGCTGTACTACCCTAGGTGGGAGAATTTCTGTGCAGGGAAAACATAATTTCACAAGGCATCCTAAGTACCACTAGTTCATATCGTTTAAAGGATTTAGGAATATTATTTAAGTTTCTCTGTGATGAGAAATGATCCTTTATAGCTTCAGTGCATGTGAAGGGAAAGAATTTCCTCCAACAAATATTTTGCTTAAGTTTTAGTTTCATTTCTGAGTCAGAACATCTGCAGTCTTAGAAGGACCCTGTTTCAAATTGCTTTCCTCCTGTGAGTTATTTGCAAATCCTAATCATATTTCTTCAAGGGTAGATTTCTGTGTTTGATATAGAGACTATATAAAAGTTCATCAGTTTACATTTTCTCGATTCTTCTTTATTTTACAAAGTTACAGAAATTGCCTTCAGAACTGATCTATTGCCTTCAAGACTGGTCTATGCCACTCCCACGTTGTGCCTAATGGCTCATATAATTAAGGTAGACACCATCATATGACTTAAGAGAAAGCTGGGATGTTCATATCTGAGTTTTGGAAAGCTCTTCTGGGACTTTGTGTAGAATGTATTATGAGGGAAAGGAAGGAATTGGGATTATAGATGGTACCAACAGACACTCTACTTTCTGGATTCCCTCATGTTAGGTAAACTCTTTAACAGATATCTCTACAAATCTTTTACTCTGACCTGTTTATTGTTTATGGCTATATTTTTACTTAACTGACCTGGTAGTAAACAACAGCAAGACAAGTGATAATGGTAGTAAGAAATTACTAATTGAAATGTATTTGCCAATGAGCATCTAAATATTTATTTTAAATAGACTTAAAAATGTAGAAAATGCCTAAAAGAAAAAGATTTTAGAAACATTATTACACATAATGTATCAAATTGAGACAATTAAAGCACATGATTTTCTCCTCTTCCTCCTCCTTGCCCTAGTTTTTTTTCTTCTTTTCTCCTCCTATGTGCTTCTTTTTCCAGAGTCCTTCTAGACATTAGTTTGGTGTTCAGCAGTATGAGTCTCAGGTCCCTATAACCAAAGCAATTATATTTGTCTATCAAGCCTATTGCCTCTGATTCAGAACTGCCACCACTGGTTTCCTCTAGATTTTTACTTGGCTTTATGCAATTTGTTCCTAAACTGGTTTGGATCACTTGGTTCCTTATAATATATCCTGCACAAAGTCCCAAAAGAGCTTTCCAAAATTCAGATCTGAACCTTCCACCTCTCTTCTTAAACCATATGATGGTGTCTACCTTAATTTGCTTTTGTTGTTGTTACTATAACAAAAATACCTGAGACTTCAAAATATGTAAGAAATGGAAGATTCCTTGGCTCATATTTATGGAGACTGGGAAGTCCAAGAGCATGGCACCAGCACCTGCTCAGCATCTGGCGAGGCCCTTCTTGCTGAATGGCAGTAAACGTCACATGGCAAGACCAAGTAAATGTGCTAGCTTGTGTTTCTCCTCCTCCTCTGATGAAGAGATTAATGAATGCTATTATGGGAACTTTCTCTCATGACCTCATCTAATCCTAAAGGCCCAATCTCCAAATGTGATTAACATAAGAATTAGGGAATTAAATTTCAAACATATGAACTTGTGGGATACATATGGAAACCATAGCAGTTCCTTATTATTTAACAAGAAAGACTAAATGCCTTACCGCAGTCTACAAAGCCTCACAAAATCTAATTCTTCTCTGCCTCTTCACCTTCTTCTTCCATTTCTTTTCTCACTACTCAGAAACTCAGAACTACACTTAAACATGACAGCCAATTCTTCAAACGGACCTTGTGACCTGTTTTGTTATGATTTTTATTTTTGAAAGCCTGTCCCCTTGTTGCTACCTAACTGAATACTATGTCATCACCCCAGACTTCCAGATCTTTGCCTCTTCCCTTTCTAACTTTTGGCCAGATTAGAGGTACACAGCACCTGGGCCATCTTCCAATTTACCCCCAACCATTGATATCCTCCATATTCGTAAGAGCTACTTTATCTCCTGGCTAGTATTCATCCGCTCTCCTTGCCCCAAGTTTTCCTATTATAGAAAGAACTCTGGTTTTCTCTAACGGAAAGAATAACTCAGTGTCAAAGTTCATGAACCTCTTCCACTCTATTTCAACAATATAATTTCAAGATGCTTTCTTGTATCTTATTGTGAATCTTATGCCACTCTGATATCTTAAGTTTATCATCTAACTTTAATCAAAACTTTCCTTCTGGATTTCTCACTCTCTTATTCTCACACCATCTTTCCTTCCACCTCACAATTCTATTGCTTACCTGTAGCTTTTCTAACGATGTACCTTTCTCTTGGTTTTGTATTGCTCCTTTATCAAAGAATGCTTTATACTCAATAAAAGTACTTCCACACAATCCACTCACTCATCAGCCTGCAACTGAGATTAAGTACCATTGCTTCACCAAAACTATGGAGCAAATATTACCAATCCTCTCTGATTAGCAAATCCACTATCTCTTGTCAATCCTGATATTTCTTCATCTTTCTGTGGAACTTGTGGAAGTATTTCAAAAGGTCATACTTGACTCAGTAATGAGGAATTTAAAGTCTTGCCCAAGAAAGAAGCAACAAATGCACTTAAACAGAACAAAACCAATGATTGTTTGTTCTTAGTGCATACTAATTTAAAATTAGTTTTTGGTACTTTTAAAATTATATTGACATCTTTCTCTTGTGGCTGATTTAGAGTATCAGGAGCCAGATTTGCATTTCTTTTCGAAACAAGGGGAAAAATATATTAGACAACAATTTTCAGGATACTGTACATCAGACAAGGGAGACAAATGGTTCAGCAGAAAACACAGAAGGTAAGCACCATACTTGCCCTCGCTTACCTGCGTGAGAATCTCTGGGGTGCAATGCAGGCAGAGAGAGCATGAGCAGAGCCCAGCAGGTATCTTGAGTTGAGAAAATGAAACTGAGAATTTGGAGTGATTGGAGGGCTACAGACCACAGGGACAGTAACTGAAAGAAAATCCCAGACATTTTTGAGGAGTATCCTTAGAATATTCAGCGGAGTTCTAATCTGAATTTACATGTGAGGAAAGTACCCAAAACGAGGGCAAGAGCCACCATAGAGGAATAGAGGGAGCGCCTCCGGGACCCTCACCTTCCCTTTCATGCAGAATCAAACGCTGACAACTTACGGTGCGTAGAGTACAGTACTCAGAAAATTCTTGCCTCAATAGGGGAGAATAATTAGCTCCAGAATAAATGTTCCTGTAGCCTCAAATAACAAATCCTAAAAGCAAGACCTGGGAGAATCAAAGTGCTTCCAAGTTACTTACCTACCTCCCAGAACAAAGCTGAAGAATAGTTACAAGAATCAAAGAATATCCAGCACTCCACAAGTTAAAATTCACAATGTCTGGTGTCCAAATAAAATTTCTGAAGCATGTAAAAAAGCAGAATGGTGATTGTACTAGACAACAAATATGTCAAAAGTATGAGCACAGTTTCCACTCCAAAAAACTCTAGAAAACGCAAGAAAATAACAGTATATAATGTAGAAACCATTATCAATTCCTATCGTTTTGTTTTGAGGTCAGGCAGCATTTATTGTTTTGTGGTTGTTTTGATTTTGTCTTCATTGTTGTTTTGTTAGTTTTTTTTTAATTTTTAAAATAAAAAATGTAAAAATATAAGAGTACACAGGAGAAATAAAATAATAAATAAATGTCACACTATAAATCAATGAAATATAAAAGACCCTAGGTAAAGATCATCAAGACTTAGCTCTTTAGTACTATTAATATGATTAATAGACTTTTAGGCAGACCTAAAAGTTTAGGAAAGAAAAGAATGGCATAGCATGCACAAATATCAATATCAGAAAGAGAACCATCACTAGATTCTACAGCGATTGAAAAGATTATAATAGCATCTTTGAAATAACTCTGTGCCAGTATATTTCACAACTTATATGAGAAAATTGAAAAACAAGAGCTACAGAGATTTTACAAAGAAAAAATAGATACCCTGACTACTCCTATATTTATTAAAGAAATTGAGGTAGTAGTTTTAAAATTTTACAAAGAAAACTACAAGTCCAGATGATTTTATTCTTTAATTCTGCCAAATATTTAATAAAGAAATAATACCAATTCTGTACAAACTACTTCATAAAATATAAGGCCAACTCATTCTATAAGACAAAAAAATACCCTGAAAAATAAAACTTCACAAAGATAGAAAACTACAAAAAAGTTCCCCTTGAACAAAAATAATGAATGTTCTTAAGAAAATCCTAGTATAGCAAGCTCTACAATATAATTTAAATATTATACAATCAATCCTCTCTCTACAAAAATTTTCATCCATGTATTTAACCAATCAGGGATCAAAAATATTTTAGAAAACACTGGATCTGTGCTGAGTCTGCACACACTTTTCCCTTGTCATTCTTTCCTAAACAATACAGTGTAAAACTATTTTCAAGGCATTTACATTGTACAAGGGAAATTATAAGTAATCTAGAGATTATCTAAAGTATATGAGAGGGTGTGTGTAGGTCATATACAAATACTATGTCCTTTTATATTAAGAATTTGAACATCTCAAGGTTTCCATGTCTCTAGAGGATTCTGGAGTTGATCCAGAGGGGATTCTGGAGTTCATCGCTAGGGGATTCTGGAGTTGATCCAAGAGGATGACTGCACTTTCAGACCAAGTGTGGTTTATTCCAAGAATACTAAGTAACTTTAACATTCAAAATCAATCAGTGTAATCCATAATGTTTGCAAACTGAAAAAGAAAAATCATATGATTATTTAAGAATAGAGAACATTAGACAAAGTCTAATATTCATCAATGTTTGCAAATGAAGGTCTGGTCAAACCAGAGGCATTCGAGAGTGTTCTTAAGTGGATAAAGGACATGTAGGAAAACCTACCATGTGATGCTGCTGAATGCTTTCTCCTCTAAGAGCAAGAAAGATGTCCGCTTTAGTTCAGAGTTTTAGTCAATATCATAAGCCAAGAAAAAGACATAGAAGGCATCCAAATTGGAAAGGAAATAGTAAAGCTGTCTTCACTTACAGATTACATAATTACCTCTGTAGAAATTCTGATACTATCTGTAAAAACATCTACTAGAAGTAGTGAGTTTAGCTAGTTATAGGATATGAAATCAATGTACAAACATGAATTGCATACAGAATAAACAAATGGAAACAGAAACAATTTAATGTTACCATTTACAATTACATCAAATATTGACTACTTAGAGAAAAATTCACCAAAATATGTCCAGGACTTATACACTAAAGCTACAAAAAACATTGCTTAAATTAAAAGAATTTTATATAAAAGTAGATTTATATTTCATTCATAAGTCAGAGACTTGATACTGTTGAGATGTTAATACTTGGCAAGTTGATCTCTGTACAATTCCAGTAAAAATGCAGCATCTTCTTTAAAAAATTGACAAGCTCCTCCTAAAATTCATGGAAAATGTACAAGGTGTAGAATAGCCAAGACAACTTTGAAACACAAGAAAAAAGTTGGAATACCAACTGATTTCACAATTAATTAGAAAGAAGTAGTTATCACAACAGTGAAATATTGGTGTAAAAATAGATAAATAGATCAATGGAGTCAAATAGATGAAAAATTAAAAGTTACAAAGGCAACAGAGTGAATAAAACTTTTTCAACAAATGTTATTCCACCAAATGGATAACCCTGTGCCAATCAGCTTTCCATTATTGTAACAAATACTTGAGACAAACCAACTTATACATAGGAAAAGTTTATTTAGGTTTATAGCTTTGGGGGTTTCAGTCTATGACCAGTGGCTCCATTGCTTCTGGACCTGTGGTGGCGCAGTTCACTGAGGGAAGTGTGCTAGAGGAAACTTCTTCACCTCATGGCTATGGAGAAATGAATGAGAACAAAGGGGTAGGGTCCCACTACCCCTTCAAGGGCGGGCTCCCAACACCTGAAACCTCCTAGTAGGCCTGACCTCTTAAAGTTTCCACCACCTGCCAACAGCCTCTGGGGTCAAAGCCTTTATCATATTGGTCTTAGGAAAAACATTCTAGATCTCAGCTACAGGAACTCGTATGTTAAAACATAAATTTCCAACTGTGCTCACTCCATCTATAAGAACCTCTCAGTCTAAATCTAATACCCATAAAACTTCTAGAGAAAACCTAGGAGAAAATCTTGGTGAGCTTCACATAGGCAAGATTTCTAAGCTACAACATTAAAAACACAATCTATATAAGACAAAAATGATGAATTTGACTTCATCGTCAAAATTATAAAAATTCTCCTTTCAAAAGAGTTTTAGAAAATGAAAAAAGAAACATGGATTGGAAGAAAATATCTCAAATCATGTATCTGAAAAAGGCTTTGGATCTAGAATATATCAAAATTCAATGATAAAATTAGAGTGAAAGTTGAAAAACTTTTCACCACTAAATTTTAATGGATGACACAGAACACTTGATATGTTTATTCACTAGAAAAATGTGAATTTAAAATCACCAGGAGATACCCCCGCACAACCATGAAAAGAGTTAAATTACAAAAAACTGACTCTACCAAGTGCTAGTGAGGATATAAATCACCCTGGAACTGATGTACTGCTATTAAGAATGTAATATGGTCCAATCACTTGAAAAGTAGTTCAACAGTTTTCTAAAATGTTAAACATGTACCTGTCCGAGGACACAGCCATTCTACTCTAGGTATTTACTCAAGAGAAATGAAACCAAATATTCCTGTAAAGAATGGTTACATGCATATTAATAGCAGACTTATTTGTACTATCCCAAACTTTCTGCAGCAACCCTAAGGTCCATCAGCAGGTGAATGAGGCAAACAAATACTTACTTTGGTAGACCCATGTAGTGAGTTTCAAAATAACTATGCTGTCCAAGAATTCATATCAGAAAAAGTTATATGCAATTTGATTTTATTTTCTTAAAATTATAGAAAATGTAAATCATAGTGAAAGAAACCCAACCAGGTTTTGGTAGTAGAGGGGCATCTAAGGAGGAAGAGGGGATTCTACTGGAGCACAGATTAAACTATGGCAGGGGCACTTCTCTGGGACTGTTGGTTATGTTATTTTGACAGTGGTGATGGCTTTATAGTTATATACAACTGACAAAACTTATTACACAGTTTATTATACGTCAGCTATTCCTCAACAAAGCCTTTAGAAGGTATACTTATACTTAATTATGCAAGGAATTAATTGTGGCTATAATAAATATAACTTTATAATGTGAAAATCCCCCTTACCCACTGATTCAACATCTTATTATCTATCTTAAGAAAATACTTACTGTGTACATGTGTTGGGAGAGGCATGTACAGGAGTATTAATTGTGAATTGTATAAAATAGCAAATAACTGGAAATACTTATAACTCATATATTATAACTTGGGCCCCTGTGCTTTTTCATTTGCAGAGTAAATTTGCTTAGTGATTCAGAACATGAACCTGCAGCCTGATTGCCTGGTCAAACTACAGAAGTTAGACTACTCAGCAATGTGGCCATGTGTGTCAGTCAATCTTTCAGAACCTCAAATATTTTATCTCTAAAATGGAAGTAAAAATAGTATTTGTATCACAAAAATATTGTGTTTTGTAAAGAGTGGGTGACGGAGGCATTGAAAATTCTCAGCAAAAGACTTTGTATGTAGAAACAGCCCAATGGCTATTATCAGCACTGACATGACCTCTGCCCAAATGGATTACCATTCCATTGACCTGGCCGGTAATCTGACTTCCAGGACATCCAATTTTAGACACCTTCCTATGAATGTGAGAGCAATTTTATAATAGAAAATTCTGAAGAAGTGTGTGAAAAAGAAATGTTGCTGCCAAACATGTGCCCTTTTCTATTGACTTCACTTCCCTTGATTTTATTTTGTTTTATATTATTTTATTTTACTTACTTTATTTTGTACTGGGAATTGAACCCATGGCTTTCATATTAAGCTATGTCCCCAACGCCTTTAAAACTTTGTTGTGTTTTGCCTTGAGCAGGATCTCACTGTTGCTCAATTGCCTGTGCTGGACTCAAATTCCAGATCCTCCTGGGAGCTGGCATTGCAGGTGGGCAGCACCATACCCCACTAGTCTTGCTGTGAGAGTGTGGCACCCTGCAGAGGACAGGAGCCTAAGGCTTATTAACCAGAAAGAATACAGAAAAGATTTAATGCAGAGGCAAATGTTTTCAGACTACAACAATATAACAGATATTCCAAATCAGAGAAGTTATACAAAGAAGAAAATTTAAACACCATTTCTTTCTCCCTTTTACTTACACATATGCATATACAACTGCAAGAACAAATGACCTTCCAGGGTCAGGGACTTTCCACTTGGGCCAGGACTGCAGCTCTGCTCACCCTGAGCCTGTTTCCAGGGGCGTCCCCCACACAGTCCTCCTGTCTTATCTCAGCTTTCTATACTGAAATCTTTAAGAAGCCGAGGATCCAACAGTGTAATTTAAATTATTTTCCATTTAGTAGGCTGAAATTAAAGCAAAACCCGTGCCTCTCACCAGGCCCATGTTGTCTGGGGTGCCATCTCCTATGGCATGGTTCATTCCCTGGGGCTGATAAGCAAAGGAGACCTCAGTGCTCAAGAGTTTGCTTACAAATGAAATCTATGGAAGCGTAAAATTCAGAACTGTTCTCGATTAGTTATTCTTTCATGTTTACTCAGGCAAGTATTAAATCTTCCCAAATCATCAATTTCCTTTGGGAACAAATCTTCTGGTTTTCATAGTTCCCACTACTGGAACACTTTTTGTTGATATTTGACTTTTTCCCCTTTCCTTACTTTTATCCTCTTTATCCTATTTATCCTGTCCAGATTAGGCCACATCATTGTCCCCAAGTGCTTATGCTTTTCATGTATGTTATGAATCATCGGAGTCAGCATTTACACAGGCTGCCCATGTGCTCTACTTTAGGACTTTTATAGACCTTGTTCTTCATTAGAATAAATCTCAGGTAATAAGATACAGTGTTTCAGAGACAGTATCACTGCACTTATAGGGAGAGGAGTGGACTGATTGTCCTTGTGTCCTTTTTAATAAATGTAATATGTGAAAACTAAAAGATCCAGAAATCCTTTCATATTATTAAAGTACGTTTCTGTTAACATTTAGGATGCTGATTTGTATGGACTTTTCCATTTATTAGGTACCAACTATTGATAGGCTTGATTTTACCATATCATATTTAAGCAAATAAATGAGTCACTGTATATGTCTGTCTGCTATGTTTAATGTCTTTAGTTGTCCTTAATTCTCCCATCTGTTAATCACAAATAATTCCTGTCTCATAAAGTTATTGTGCATAGAGTGAAAAAGAATAATCCATTAAATTCTCCAGCAAATTGTCTGCACAGAGTAGGTGCTTAATAATTGGTGTTTCCTCCATATTCCCATTTTTATTTTCCCACTAGTAACTTTTTGTCTTACATATCCCGCATGCTACCTAGACTACAATATTTTGCCCAAAAGCCTCATTGATTGATGCCACACCTCTGCCATTAGCATCCTTCTTTGATCAGGTCATTATTTCCTTTTGTTTACAGACTTTCAGCCCTATTTTTCAACCAAGTCTAGGTTCTCTGATCCGAACAGACTTAAATTCATCTTGTCAGTAAAGTCCCAGGAGACTGTATCACGTCCTTTGCTAAAATTCCAAGACAACATCTGCTGAGTCTTACAGTTTAAGCCAAAAAGAAGCTATTAAATTTATATGATTTGTTCTTTGTAAACTCTGACTACATGCAGATATTAATCGGGGTTTCCAATAAATGCTCAATTTACTATGATATAATCTACATCTTCTAAAACATAGATACAAGTCTATGTCAAAATGACACTTCTTTCTAATTATAAAAGTGCCAGCTCATTAGAGAAACCTTGAAACAATCCAGAAAAATATAAAGAAAACTGTCACACTGCAAGGATAGTTCTGTTGGCAGTTTGGTATGTTTTAAGCCCATGTATTTTATTCAGGCTAAATACATGAAACTATGTACATATTCCTTTTTATAAAACAACATATGTATAATAAATTTTAATGATTACTATCTTGCACTTTCAATCTTTCTTCAATTTTGCAAAATTAATTTTCCCATGTAAGGCAACATTTTTTCTCCTAAATATAGCAAAAATTTAAATCATAACTCAACAGCCAATGTAAGCATGCACTGTATTGTAGAACATTTCAAAAGGACCAGAGCATTATTATAGATTTCAAATACAAATATGATTTGGGGTTCTTTATTTTCAAAAATTTCTGCTTTTCATTAGGAACTCTCTTTGAAACATCATTACGTAATAATGATTTGCAATTTCTCCTTTGCCTTTCTCTTGTTATACATCTCTAAATGGTAATAAATAATAGAAATTTTAAAATTAGATGACGTAAGGGACGATTTTGTTTTCTATATTTTCATGAACGAAGTTACACTAATTTCCTTTACTTATAATGCAGGAGACTCTCCTAACTGTCAGTAACAACTCAAACATATTTTGATTTGACTTTAATCTTCAACTGGCTTCTCCCACTCCAAAGCACTTGTTAATGAGTCTTTATTATGCCAAACATGATTGTTCACCATCGATAGGAGGTTTCCTAGTATTTTCTTTTTTTTTTTAATTAAAAAAAAAATAAAAGTACAAAAACATATTGACAAACAGACACCAATTAGCATAAAAAATAGCACAATCACAACTAATCTACAGACAAGGTGACATGGTCTCAACAGTGGTTATTGCTTTATCCATTGATATCTTCGAAGTGTAAATATATGAACCCATATACAGACATGCAAATTTAGTCAGACAATTAATCCTCTC